>BGPR01043734.1:1131-12848 GCA_013235015.1 Araneus ventricosus | reverse complement strand
AAAAAAAACACCAAATACGAGCATCATGGACTGTACTGAATTTTTAATGAACTAAGAATATTACAAAGTAAACGAGAACAGCGCCATCTGTCGCTGAACTCGGAGTACAACAAGAAGCGGTAGCGTAAACATCTAGATTCCCCTTTTTATATGAAAGTTTTATCGAAAAATTTTTATTGTGAATACGATAAGAGCTAAGTTCCTTATTCTATTTTTTAATAGAATTTTCCTTTAGCTAACGTTGAACAATTGTACGCACAGAAACATTTGTATTTTATCCCACTTGGTCTAGCATATCTGGTCTTCCATGCATTAAGTCCATGAGTCAAGGGCACTTGATAAAGGGGAGTGTGATATCTGTCAAAGCAGAGGTAGAAGTTTGATTTGGCTCAAATATATGAGGGTTAGCTGTCTTCCTGGGGGACGTCCAGGAGAAACTGGTCGTATTTATGTTTCGCTTGAGCAAAACTAGGAAAAACTTCCAATATCCAGCCCGAATGCAGTGAACAATTCTTTGTTATAGAGCACATTGGTCTACTAGTTTATGACTAATATGCTGGTAAAGAGCAAAGAAAGACCAGCGAACTCGTAAGCTTCGTCCTCCGATTCATGCTTCTCTGCCATGTCAGACCTTAACCCACAAGGCCTCTGTTGGGTCAATAAAACAATATTTTCTCGCATTCGTATCTGCTCAATTGAAGGAAAAAAACAGCTGTGTGTGAACACAGTCCCATGTCCACTCAACTGGTTCAGTAACTGTTACGGTTACGGGCATGAGGCGGCGTTTTGTATGTGAACACATTAATGATACTGTTTTTTACCAAATTTGTTGTGTTCAAAGCTGGGTCGAATTCTGCAAATTTTTTTAACGTGTAACTGTTTCTTGATTGAAGTTCAAAGTTCAAAGAAATACAATAAAATCCAAAACAATGTTACTTGAGAGCAGAACTATTCTCAAATAGGTTGCTTGAGAATATAACCAATGTGGATTAATCAATCTGAAGAAATGTGACAGTATAATATTTTGCTCATGTTCCTGCTTTCTTCGTTTCTTTGGAAATTGTTTTATAATTTACTTTTTCCTTGCTTCCGACTTTTATTTGCTTCAACCCTCCATCTTATACACTATCCCACTACCTAGAACAGCTCAGAATATTTAGTTATAATAATTTTATATATTTATAATTAAGAGCGATTACACACACGCACTACTAAATGATGATGCATTTCTAAAATTTTAACATATTTTCTAAGCTGTTCTTTTATTTTGGATTGTGTTTTTACAAACTACAGAATTTATTCATTTATGAATTTGTGTTCATCTTTAACGTTTTGGACGATTTACCTGGTTTATATAAAACGGTACTTAGCACAATAAAACTGATCAGATTTTCACTTCCCTAGAGAAAAATTTTGATGATCTTATCACTATATTGGCCTAACCACAATTCGTCGGATCTCAGCCTGTGCGATTCCTTTCTGTTTTGGTAGTACGTAGTTTAAAACCAGGGACCTTTGGGTCACGAATCTTAACCACTAGACAAAAGGAATTCCCCTTGTCCGGAGGTGGATACTGACTTATATACATCACAGAATAAGATGGCGCAGCACGGTGCACTACAGGAGCAACCCCCAGCTTATTTGATATTATCTGAATATCAAGGAAGTGATAATTGTGCTGCGTGCATATGCGCAGATTGCTGCCCCCATAGTTAAGGCGCAAGTACGTGCAGGCTTTGTGCTATGAAATGTGTCATAGACTTTGTGCTGTGAAATGCGTCACAGACATTGTGCTATGAAATGTGTCACAGACTTTGAATTGGAAGAGCTGCGTTGCTGTAAGAGTTGTAGTGCTGCCATCTGGTGAATGTAGTAGAAAATGGAATTGATGTAATTTGTGATGCTGCGATCTAGTAGTGGGACTGAAAATTGTTGTTGCGTGTTCTTTGCCCGCGAGTCACCACTTTGGCAGTACGTAGTTTAGAACCTGGGACCTTTGGGTCGCTTATCTTAACCAGACTTCGAGGATGAAACCGAAGTGTCCGAGGATGCTCGGACAAAAGTCCACGGTGTTCTAACCGAGCAGACCATCAGTCATGAGTGTGCAGCAATTCTATTTATGACGTATGCTGATTTCTCATTTCGCTTGCCACCTCTCTGTGGCGTTTGAAAGAAACTCAAAAAATTCCGACTTCATACATTAAATGTACTACAAGAAATGATTAAATAATTAATACAGTTTATTTCCAGATCCATTTCAAAAACTATCATTTCATTTCGAGATACCCAATATAAGATTGACTAAATAAATGCTTTATAATTAGATGATTACAATAAATCGATTTATCTTTCTATCTTTTTTTGTTTATTTACTTAAATACACACACACATTTTTAAACTGTGTCTTTTTATTAGACTGTTTATAAATTTTGAAGAAAAAATAGAGAACATTATTTTTGATCATCTTTTTTTTCCTCGTTGAAGTTTCTATTTTTCTATCGTGAGATTCGCAGACAAGACCATTTGTTACTCGATTTTCTCCTGCACAATTCGCTCAAGAGCTTTGACAATTGATTATTCTATAATTCAAGGATATTCTATTGTTGAAACCTAACGTTAATTCATTATAATTAAGTATTTATAATATTCATTTTTAAGCAAAAGCACTTGATTTCAAATTAATGGTAATTCTATGTTTATATGATCTATCGCAAGTGATTTCTATTCTTGTTGTAAACATGAGGTGGCGCCATCTATTTCTAAATGAGAGAAATTTTGGAATCTTTTGCAAATAATCATATTCTATTCCTTTTAATTTCAAAGTTGAATTCAGATGATCAGAGATGGTTTATGAAGTTGAATAAAATATATCTTCGGACCTGTTGTGTTTTCTCCCACATTAACATTTAAGATTAAGTCAAATTTAATTGTATCAGTTAAATAGCATCTTACGTAATTATGCATTTGACATTAAACTACATATACATTTTCACGTTACGCCTACACAGTGTAATGATGCATATTTGCATCACTTACATTTTTTCTTTTCTTCATATTTCAATAAATTTAATAATTAATTTGTAAGATAATTTGCTCGTCATATTTTTTCCTTGAAATTTTACTTTTGAAGTACAGTTTTTCGATTATTAATTTTAATTAATTATTTAAGATCATAGTTATTTCAAAATCCTTTTTCCTGCACTTTTCCCACTCATTTATAAAAAATATAAATGTAGTTGAATATATGATTATGAAACAAAGTAAAACTTATAACATTTTACTGAACGGAAGAGGTATTACATGTTCTATTCTAAAATTGCTGAAATTATTTTTAACAATATTTCTTTATCATTTTCTACTCGAGTTCTTTAGGCTTAAAAAGTTTTCCCAATCCCATTTTCTTCCGAAAAATTTTATCAAGATTCTAAAATTGATATGTAAATATGAAAATATTTGCTTTGAATAATGATAAACAAAGAGAAATTTAATTTAAAATTGCTATTTTAATGAAAAGTGTATTTCTCTAGAGTAATATTTAAGCTGTCGAAACTGACGGCACAACTCAAGATTCTACCTGTGTCAAACATGCGGGTGCTCCTGAATCTGGACTTGCACTAAGAATGAAAACAACCTGACCAAAGCTGCCTCTGTGGTGCAACTCACGCAGCTAACTACTCCGGATATCAAAGCAATAATCAAACCCGAAGACCAAAAAGTTACAGCGTTTGACAAGCCTGGGAAGACCCAGGGATCATTGCAAAAATATAAGGCATGTTTCAACATACGTAATGGGTCTTAGTGATGTTAAACAATTTCTTTTTATTCCTTTTTTCATTTAACGCATTCGTTGCGACATCTAGTGAGACTCTTAAAAGATATTTCAGTTAAAATTTGTAGATTAATTAAAATTAATTAACCTACAAATCTATCTAAATTAACCGCTCTGTAAATCTAAAGTCCTTGTATATTAGCTTATCATCCCTTCCCACTTTTTCCCTTTTCCTTGACATTGCTTGTCATTATCATCGATGCTACTACGTCTGTAACTAAATTTGCTGCTCCAATTTAAAGTTCAACGGAGTTGCCTTGTGTGGAATTACAGGAAAAACAAGTGTTGTGATCTAAGATGATGTAGATATGAGAGCCAAAAAATAAACGTCTTGTAAACTAATTTTTGTGGCTAGAAAAAATAATTTCTTTAAGATTTAACCGAACAGAATATAAGAAAACAAAAGTCTTGCTCTAATGGAAACGTAATGCATGGGCAGAGCTTCTGTGTATTCTGTTTGTGAACCCCAGTCACTGTAGCTCATATTTATCTTCGTTATGGGTACCTCCTATCGCATTAAGTAATAAATGCGTACCGCACATACAGTACTGAATCACAATATTAGAACTGCCTATCTAATTTCAAGAATAGTATCTTTATATATAAAGATATTAATCTTCGCATTATAAAGCGAACAGCAACTAGTTGCTGTGGAAGCGATGCAATAAAATACTGGAAGGCTGCTATCGAATTTTAAACCCAGCAGTCAACAAAGAATCGGAGACTCCTTCTACAGTGCATATGTCTGAAAAGTTTATCCCGTAGAACTTCCATGGCATTCAGGTTTGTTGAATTCTAAGATGAGGGACATATTTTAATCTCTTGAAGATGATTTTGCAATTCATCTTTCATGATTGCCGCAAGATAGAAAAGCGAGTTATCTTGTTGGAATATTCAGATTCCTTCAAGGAGAATCATAATCATGTAAAGATGTACAAAATTCAAAAGTATAGATTGGTGCAAAAAGGTTTAGATTATTTTCTACAAATATCAGTTGATGAGTTTAGTTTAGTTATATTAACGTCCTGTTTAGAAGCAACACGAGGGCTATTTCGGATGGACCTCGTAATTTTGAGCCTCGGTCAGATGACGAGGACGACGCCTGAACTGGAGTTTTATGTGATAATATGTGGAGTAATTTTTGAAAGGTTTCATTTTTCTTTTCTGGAATATAAGATTTACGTGTCTTAAATAATGTGTACGAGCTTCGATATTATTTATTTAACCGCTTAAGAGCCGAGTTATTTTGTAACCTACGGTATTTAGGACGAGTTAACTCGGGATAAATCCTTAAGCGGTTAATGTTGGCCTGTATGTAAAAACATACCCAACGGATTTCGCATGCTGCAATTTCTTAAGATGGCACCACAAAACCTAAACAGGTAAATTTTAGAAAGATACATTCAATTATCTAGAAAAATCTCTTTTCCAGCATCGGCGAAGTCCAGTTGCTATAGGATAAGACAGATTCTACTGAACTTCTAAAAGCACTTTGATTCATTTTTGAGGTGACGCGGTCACACTCATGCGGTAATTGCGTTTTATCACCTTTTGAAGGCGACGCTTACCTCTACGAACAGTGGCTCTTGATGCTTCGCAGGTCAATATCCTGTTAATCCAAATTGTTCCATCTGATCATTCACAATATACTCTCACTACAGATGTATAACATTTCATAAAATTTGCATTTTTAAAAATGCCAACACCACGACTTCGGTACTCAATACCCAAACAACCCTCGATACCAAAACGATAGTCAAAAGCTGATATTATTTAATTGGCCATATCTAAGTCAGATAAACCATAACTTTTTCCCATTGTATATGCTTTTACCCATTGTACATGTCTTTTCGCATAAAGAACAAACATACTTTCTCACTTTAATATGTATCTTATTTAATTTCATACACGCAAGAGATGCCAGAAGTATGTAGCGGTTTTAATTATGTGAGATAACCGTGTAATGTAGGAAAGTAATGTATAATGGAGGAAGCTGTTAATGAACTAACTTAAACCGATTATTGGTAACTCGATTCTGCAAATTAGTGAAATATTAGGCTCAATGATAAGATTCTCTTAGCCATACATTGGTATAGGATGAGAAATAATAAATTTAATTCCCAAAATGAACATAAGTACAAGTACTTTTAACTTTTGGTCGGGCGCAATACAAATTCTAACACGCTCGGAGGCAATACAAACTCTAACACGTTCGGGCGCAACTCATCTGTGAGATTAAAAGTCAAATTTTTGCTTAAGCTTAAGGAAAAGATTATCAAACTGAACTATTCGGTCATGCAAAGTTATATTTGCGTCTTTAAACAACTTTTTAGTATTTCCTTGCAATTTCGACTAACAAAATATCCAAGAATTCAGGAGGGACGTTTCTTTTCCCGTAAGGTTCCTTAGCAATGACAACTGTTGTCATTGAGAGCCTGAAATAAATCGACATTTTGAAACAATATATTGGAAATAACGATCAGTAATATTGAATTAGAGGCTGGGACACAGATATACGAACTTTCGCAGGTATATAAAAAGAAATATTGAGAAAAATCGGAAATCAAAAAATACAAACGTAATCTGGAGCAACTCATCTACCAGATTAATGTGCCCTCTCATGTACATCAAAAGAGCACTCTAGAAAAAATATGATACCCAAATGTGAGTGGTAGGGAGCCGGAATGCTACTAGAGGTCCCATACCTTTCTCGGTAAAACCCGCACTTAGGCACAAAAAAATATGGGTGTTTCATGTCAGAAATTAGATGCTCCTATCTGCAGATTAAAGAGGCCTTGTCATTTGTGTTCAGAAGTGTATGAAATGAAGAAATTAATAATATGAGTAGAATAAAAATAAATGGTTTTCAATTCTGGAAATCAAACTATGCCCTGTTGTTGATTGTGACTTCATGGTTTCTAAAGTCTCTGTTATTCATTTGCGAGAAGCCAACAAATTTAAGCTTTGAGCATTAAAGATCCTTTATAATAATTTTATTAAATAAATTAATACATAAAAGGAAAGATATAAACGTTTACATACAATGGAAACATGTAAAGTGATAACTTAGCAATGAAAAAAAATAAACAACAGAAATCCTACTTTTAATAAACATCAAAAGTAGGAAATATCGGTTCAAATGAGAAGAAGATGTTTTCAAAAACTAGCTATGCGCCCAATAAATAAGACAGCTCCAGATTTTTTATCCATAACCAGAAAAATAAATGGGCGATTAGCTTCAAAGTATTGTTCATCTGTTTGTCCAATTCTTTCTGCCAAAGCCACAGTTGCAGCATTAGCTAGGCTTCCCTTTTCATCCACTTGAATAAGTGCTCTGTGAATAAAATCAGTGACAAATAATCCATTCGAAATTCCTCTTAAGTCCGCTTCAGTTGGAGAAAAGATATCTTTGATTCCTAATGTCCACAGTAAACCAGTCAGCTGTGGACTCCTGTCAATTGTGAAACGTGGTAGTCGAATATTGACTTCTTGTTTCTGCATTGTACCTGAAAATACGAAAAATGTTTATTGCAGTAACTAAAAGCTGTGCGTTTCGTTGCATTGTATGCATAATTAATCACACTCAATGAATTGCTTTTCAAAAGTTTTGCAGAGAGTGTCCACAAAATCTTGCAACAGAAAAAGAAGGGTGACAGATAGTTGATAACAAGACGAACAACACTTGCTCTAGAACCTTAAGTCGAAATCCATTCACACTGGCAGGAAAAAGGAAACGTTACTAGTCCACGTTGAGCCATTATAAAGGAGAAAAAAAACTTGCAGTTCACAGACATCTCTTGGCCCAGCTGCTCCATGTGTTCTCATATGGAGAAATGAAATGAATTCAGTTCCGGAGAGCGTATACTGTATTACCGCTACGAGAAAAACCCTAGACATGAGACATGCCCGTGGCGGGCGTTGTGGAAACGGGATATTCCACTGCATTTGGGGGGTGAAGGAAAGGGCTTTATTTCATTTGGCGCAGATAGAACCGACGGAAGTCGGTTCGCTTTGTACTACGGTCGAAAACGGATTCTCGCTTTACGATGTGTGCTTAGTTCGCCAAATGCTGCGGTAGATTTTATATCCGTTTACCTCCTTTCTTAGACTCGTCTACTTGCGGCAACCCTGTCCAGGGTTTTTTCCCTAGCGGTAGGACAGTAGGTCTAAGCAAAAATCAGGCATATTCACAAATTCCTCATATGACCACTTCCGTATGAGGAAATTCCTCATACGGCACAAAATAAGGTCTTTTAGATGCTCTATAATCTTAAAAATCTTTAAAATGTGCATTAAATGCTTCTATTTATTCAGTAGGATCGTTGAATGTACCCGGAACCTTTCAGTTTTAATGTCGTTTCGGTAGTTACAATATTGCTCGCTTCTTGTGTTCTATCACCCTTCTTTCATTTTGCAAGAGTTCGCGAATACCCCGTGTAATAAATCAAGCAAAAATATCTTGTCTTGGAGAAAATTTATTTATAAAAAATATCCTAGAATATATTGATAATTATCAGTCCTAAGGTGCGATGGAAAAGTCTGAGCGAATCCATATTTCATTATTAAGAAAAAAGTACTGCAGAATTGCTTACTATAAATGATGGAAATTATTGTATAATGATTGATAATTTAACCTGTCCTTACGGACACACAAATTTTGGCCACTAGCTGTTCCGAAGAACACCAGCATAGTCGACCTTCGAAGTACAAAAATTCGATACATGGTGCTTTGCTTTATAAAATGCAGGTTACACAAATGAAGTGACTCACTTCAAAAATTAATAAAAAAAAACTAAAAATGTTGGAACTACGGGTTTTTTTAAAAATGAGAGCGCATCTCAAATTTTTTTTCAGATAGGTAATATGACATTTCGGTGGTCTAGGGGTCGTAAATTACTGAAAATTAAAAATTTGTTTAGAGCCATTATCTGAGAAAATATTGAAACTGGAAGAAAAATAAAAGCATGTATTTGTAGTGGATTTTACGATCTTTAACTTGTTAATTCACATGTAGTGTGAAAACTGAAGAGTTTTCGTGATATTCAAGAAAAACTAAAAAAAAACCAGAAAACATCTGATCGGTAGCCATTGGGTACGGAATTTTCTCGCTGTAACAAATTTAGAATGGCGTAAAGCCGCGTTACCTATCTGAAAAAAAACTTTTTGAGATGCGCTCTTACTTAAAAAAAACCGTAGTTCCAACATTTTTAGGGTTTTTTTTATTAATTTTTGAAATGAGTCACTTCATTTGTGTACACCCTGTATATGATAAAAGTAAGCAATCTTAGTTATGAAAGTTCTGAAGCTAACAACCAATATTCTCTCTCTTTCCTATACACAATTCTTTTTTAAATTATAAGAACAACTAAAATTTGACAATATGCATAATATTCGTTCAGCGAATTACATTAATTACTTGACATAATCTTACAGGATTATAATGCTTGTGTAATACCGATTTGTAAAAGCAAGAAATAGTCTTTCTGATTTTAAATTAAAACATTTCGAATTAACGAAAATAGTATTTGAAACGCTTATATTGGGTATTTTTTTTAAAAAAAAATCACTTATTTTTAACTTCTTTCAAATCTAAAGAAAAATTCTTTAAAAATTAATAATACTACTAAGCGGAATCGAAGAAATACGTAATAACAAAATGCATTTAAAAACAATTTTGAACGCTAATAATATCATTCCTATTATCGATGGAATATTTTATGAAAGAAAATAAAGTAATCGGTGGATTTTTATGCGTGATGGGTTGTGTGTTGTCAGAGATGTTCATGCACATTTTGACTATTGTGGTACTTAGGCTAGTCTAAAATTATCCGCACTTTCCGTTCTAATGAGAAGATTGACTGCTGTGCACACATCTATAGAGTTTGTACTGTTGTGATCATGTGAGCGAAGTTTGGTCGTGATATCGCCATTTCTCTTTGCTTTGTTGGTCGCACAGCTGTTATCTCAAGAAACTACTCAAAACCGCCTCACTTCAGAGATGGCAAACATACTGGGATGAAGGCGAAACAAGAAGACTTATCCATAATATCAGACCAAAAGTCTTCGACATCCCATCAGCTTGGACCAGGGAGGTTATTCAATTCGCAACTGGCTATTGACCCTTTCCAAGCTTCCTTAAAAGGTTCAATATCTATCACACAAATCGTTGTGCCTGTGGGGAAGTGAGTTGCCCTCTTCACTTTGCTTCTAACTGCCCATTGACCGTCTCTTTCGACATGACGAAACCAAGTGATCATCTCACCGAACATTGGTGGAAATACTGCCTCTCCAACAAATACTCGAGATCCCAAATCATCCAACTAATGAACTTCCTTACCGATAAAGAGGTCTTGTTTAAATTGGACCCTGGAATTGACAGTAATTTCTCAGACAGTGACTCGGACCTTGAGGTCGCTATCCCCCAGTAACAAGACACCCCCAATGAGTTTGTTTGTAATGTCTTTCTCTCTCTTTTGTTATTTCCTTTAAAATGCTGCATCATTATTTTATAGTGTTTGGTATTTAGTATGTCTCTTTGTATATTCACTTGGATTTATTATTTTATGTATTTAATTTGTTTTATATATTTTTGTTTTATTATTATTCTATGTAAATTTTTTTGCTCAATAAAGTTTCTACGCACACCCATCCAAACTGCAAACCGGAGATTTTTATCTCTGGAGTCAGGGGTGTGTCGTATTGTAATGTAATGGCCACACAGCTAGCAGTACGCACCAAGTAGGAGCAGCAAGCAGTCATCCGTTTTCTCTTACAGAAGGTGTTACAGGAGTTGAAATTAATCGGATGCTCTCCACACAGTACTAAGCCAGAGCGGTCCCTAATAGCACAAGACGCCCAACAATATTGCTACGATATCTTCACGATATTGTGTGACATTAGAAATATCTAACAACATTGTGGAGATACCTTGTGTTAATAGGGCTCTCACAGAGAGGCGTGTACGAGTGGATCGAGAAATTCCGGAATGTCCGAGCAAGTGTGAATACGACGATGGATGTGAAAGATGCAATGAGTTAAAGGTTGGCTGCCCAACCCCAAACTTTCTTATTCCTGAGAATGTCCAAGCTCGTAGCCAGCTCGACAAAATGCACAAAAAAGGGAGGTGACTGTGTTGAGAAATGATATTTTTATTCAATCTCCAGCTTTTCTTATCTACTGTTAAAAAAATGAATTACGGGTAATTTTTGACTTGCCCTAGTACTTTGTCAAAATCATCACAGAAATATCAAGCAATGTATTTGTTTTAAGTACTAATGTTTCAGACGCATTGAGTTTGCTATAAAATAGAAAAAGTACCTATGAGATATTTTAAAGATGTCGCATTTAACTGCAGGAATCCTCTTGCACTGTCAGGGAGTATTAAGAACATGGATACACGTGGCTGAACAAAAGGCAGTTCAAGTATGCTAGCTGCAATGGAAGGGCTATGACCAAGCGCAACGAGCATCTTTCCCGACATAATTGGCACTTGAACACGATGATGGGGTGTTACGTAGAAGAAACCGTTGGGTTCCGTTGCTTGAGGATTGAACTGCCTGCAGAAAAGCATAAAATTATGGTAAAAATATAACACAGATTTCGATGCCAGAGAAACATTAATTTTTTAATATGTTTTGGCTTCTATCATCAGCAAGAGAAACTAAAATGCATGTTGAATTTATTAACATTAGTTTTATTTCTTAAAGCAGAAAAAATTACTTTATCAGTCATTCTTTTATCCTAATATACAAGGCTTTCTTTTCCAGTTATGGATTTTTATCATATCGTATTTAAAGGCTAAAGGTTTCTTTTTCTTAACACTCTAGTGTTAAGAAAAACTATAACAATACTTCAAATAATTGAATTTTAAAATCATTATTCTCTGATA
>BGPR01043733.1:0-12848 GCA_013235015.1 Araneus ventricosus | reverse complement strand
GAACACGATAACTCGAAAACTATTAGAGCTAGAGGGATGAAACTTGGTATGTGGTCTTTAAACATAATTTGTAGGTTTCTATCAAATTTTGGACAAAATCCGTCCACGGGAAGTCTGTCTGTCTGTATATTCGAGGTCATGCGAACGCTATAACTCAGAAACTTGAAAAGCCAGATGGATAAAATTTGGTACACAGTTTTATCGTCATGAATGTAGGTCCGTATAAAATTTTGGGCCAAATAAGTCAAAGGGTTGACTGTTTGTCGGTCTGTATAATCGCATACTTATTAAGCCTTCGTTTCAAAACCATCTCCACGCGCATGCCTACTTAGCTATCTCTGATATCAAGCGGGAGGATTACGTCACTTGTCCTTGAGACGGAGTTTGTGATAGATATGTTTTATCTCCTGTTTTGTTTTCGCTCACTCGAATAATAGCGGATCTTCCTGGAGTGTGAATTGGTTTATTCACTGAACCCTTAAACGACCCCCACAACTATCGCCCAACGTAGGGCAGGTAGTGTAACAGTTATTTATTGACGAGTTTACGTTACACACAGACAATTTACATAAAGAATTCAGAATTGATTCAAAATTAATCAAGAGCATAGTTCTTGTTAGGCATCACGTGCGATCGCCTGATCTAAACTGACTTAATGTCGTTACCAGTCTTCAGAGGGCGCTGACTCTGACGCACAGTGGTCCAGTTTCGTTTTCTAGCGAGACAAAAATCATAGCGACGAAACTAAAAACAGCAGAGACTTGAAATTTGCACAGCTTAAAGGAAATGGACTTCAGTTGTATCACATGAAATTTCATAACAATCGGTTGGATATTTCTTGATTTGTATTAATTTATTTAATTCGTCCCCATTGTTCTCTATGGAGAGAACTGTTGTAATCTGCGGAAAAGTTGATAATTAGTTGTATAAAACATAAAAAAATCTGATAAATTTTACCAAATGAAGGAAATAGCTTTAAAATAAGATTTGTGAAATTTTAGTAAAGTCTGGTAGGTATTTTTTTATTTTTAACATTCCAACTATTTGCAATGTTAAGATACATCTAATGAATAATTGTGCGACAAGTTCAAATGTCTTTCAAAACGATTAAAAAGTGAAAGAATTTCGTTAATATAATATAAATGTTAGATAAATACCATTAAATCTTTTTAAAAATTACTTTTAAGAGTAAAATTGCCCTCAGTTTTCACAAAAATAATATGAGAATTCATGAAATATTCCAAATCATTTTAATAACTAACTTTTAAGCATAATAGATGAAGGTAACGCTTTTCATCGTGTGAATTATGTTTTATATTATTTGTTATTTATGAAAAACTATATTTGGTTAAGTTTTCCTAATTTTATTGTCCTTTTAGCTGTAGCTGAAGACAGCGCTTGAGAAGTTGTTACTGAAGCAAATTAACTGTCTTGAAAATTTCAAATCACGTTCTGAACTATTCCAAAATTTTCGCGTTTTCGATGTTTTTATGCCAACTACTAAATCAGAAATAAATATTGAAATCGATTTAAAGTACTTTTGAAACCATCCAGCGTTTATTTCTTAAAAAGTTAAAATGTATTTTAGATTGAGTATCCGCCCCCTTAAATTCGAAAATTTTTCAATAAAATTTTCGAATTAATGTCGATTGAATTTTTAGCAATTAGCATCTAGGCTAGAACTAGGCTAACTTAGTTTTTAAACAGGTTTTTTTTTACCCAGATATTTATTTTTGCGACATTGAAGGAAAAAGTGAAAATTCTTCACTGACATAGATGACATTAAAAAATAAAATAAATGAAAAAGTCGGGGTTTATCGGCGCTAATTTTTAGACATTTTATAGAAGATATAGTGCAGAAATGATTTAAGGTAGTCTCAAGGTGTGCAAAGTTGTGCAAAATTTTTAAATTCACTTTAAACTTGAAAATTTAGTGAAAAAAAGGGCTTTTTAAAATATAGTATAAAAATATGGAAAATAATAAAATGATGTGTTAAAAACGGTTTCATTTACTTGTCCTGGAATCCAACATCATGAAAAATCTAAAATTAGACAGATAAAGAGCAATGTAGAACTTTACAGAACGAAATCCGAGGGCTCACTAAAACGCTACTCAAGTGTTCGAAAGACATTCTTCAACTTTAACCTCCGTAAAACCTCCTAAGACTACATGTTTATACAAAAAAAATTATGGCTTTCAGGGTTCCAAACAGTTCTCTACCTACCCCCATAGAAAATAAACCCATTTGCGGACCTCGAAATTTCGATTTTTGTCGCGCTACAAACCGAAACTGGACCACTGTGTGACGCCAGTCACAGTTAGTTATGGTTAATGTTACAAGAGCGGCTACAAAGTTCATTTTAAGGGGACATACGACTGTTAAACCTCGAAAATTTTCGATTTTATGAAAAAAAATATAAAAATATATTATTCCCCAGTCTTTTCTGAACAATTTAAAATAAATCGCATTAAAAAATTCCCATAACTATGAAAGTTATGAAGGAAAATGTATTATCTGTTCGACGTAAACATTGAAAACTGGCTTATCTTTAAAGCACTATATCTCAAAATGTGTTATATATATATATATTGCGCGCACGCTATCTCAAGAACTATAGAATATTTTTACATAACACTTTTACTGAATATGTATTGTGCTATGTTCTACAAGTTGAACCACACTTTTTGTACATATTTTGTCCAAAGAAGATTTTTTTTGGTGGGGGTAAGAAAAAATGTTAACATTTAATTTTAAATTCGCATATAAAATAGAAATTAAATTGTTAATAAATTGTGCTTTACTTTCTTAAACAGACTGTTTGGATCATTTAGATACCCAAAATACTGTGTTTGGACCAATATTTTATCCATAAACATGAGCGCAAAGGTGACTATTTCACTTTTTCTCCAAAAATTATGCCCATATTTATTACTCTCTCAAATAAATACATACCAATATAAAGGTTTGAAACTGTGTATAATATAAGAGAAATGACAGATATTTTTCTAGAAAAAAAAGTGAGTTTCTGAATTGCATTGTTTCAGAGATGTAATGCATCGAATTTGATAGTTTTCATCCCATTTTTTCGAGGTGTGAGAGTGCTCACGAATAGTGAAGAATTTCAAAGTTTTGCTTAGTTAGATTAAAGTTGTTTTGAAGTTGCACGAGAGCTATTTTGAGTTGGAATTCGTTATTTCGAAAAGTGGTAAGATAACGAAAAATACCTTTAAGGATCTGAAAGAGGGTACTTGGGAACATTTTCGCTATCCTAAAACTCTTAAACGCACAAATAAAACGGATCATAACCTTATCTAGGCACACGACCCATGGTTTGAAAGCGGCTCAGTCCCAAAATCGATATTTCGATATGTTACAAACAATGCGTTGCATGAATTCATAGGACTATAAATTTTAAAAGTATAATTGCGAAAACTAAAGCTACGAATACTATAAAATTAAATCTATAGAACATGCTTTGAATGACGCAGCTCTCTCCTCCCACTATATATTCCCCTTTTTTATTACACTGCAATAAAATAAGCATGTAACAGCATAACTGTGTTGAAGAAGAATAATTTAAAAAACGAAATCTTAAGAGGCTTATCATATTTAATTTTTTAAAAAACAGGACAAAAAAACTAACTAAAATGGCTAAGTAATATTTCGATTATTAGATTCAATAATTAGAAAGAACATTGAAAGAGATGGTAAAACAATGGGGGAAAAATGACGGGAGGCTGTCTTTTTCAAACAGCCGCTGATGTTAAAGGCGTAGGACTACTTTACTCGCGTGACTCTTTTTCGATTTTCAAATTTTTTTTGTAACTTCTGTTGTTACCCTTTATCTCTAAATTAAGACATTAGTCATGTTTTTAACATATGTAGTTACCGCAGAGGATCTCCCCTACAACTTTTTTTTGTGGCGTTTTGTCGTGTGAATCAAATTTCTTCCTGAGACTCCAACAGGAGGAACGTAGTCCTATGTTAAAATTATTATTTTTTGAGATTTTAAGCCAGTTACCACCCTATTTTTTTTAAATCATGCCAAATCATATATGTTTCATAAAATGTGTTTGCCATAGTAAGGCCACATGTGGGAGCCGATGCAACAGGAAATCAGTCCCAAAACACATATTTTAAGATATAGCTGTTGTAATAAAAAATTATACAAAAAATTCTAATTTTCTCTTTTTCCAAAATAAATTATTCCATTTATAAATAGTCATTGGATTGGAAGTGGTTTACTTTTGAACTGGAAACTAGCCCACTAAGATACACCTTGCAACAGAGAACTCCAAATCATGGGTTTCTGATCGCATAACTTGCAACAGAGAACTCCAAATTCATTGGCTTCTGATTGCATAACTTGCAACAGAGAACTCCAAATTCATTGCTTTCTGATTGCATAACTTGCAACAGAGAACTCCAAATTCATTGGTTTCTGATTGCATAACTTGCAACAGAGAACTCCAAATTCATTGGTTTCTGATTGCATAATTGTGTCCAACAAGCTGATGTATCATGAGTGAAAAACATATACGATCCAAATCCATTCATCTCACCTCTTTTCTAAGAAACACTTTGTTCATCACTAGAACACTCATAAAAAATAAATAAAAACTATTGAAGCATTTTATCAGTATAATTTTCCCTCCTTGTTTTTTTTTAAACTATGTAGTCATATAAAGAGAGCCGGGAGTAAAACGTCAAATTGATTGGGACAATCCCGATCAAACCGGTACATATGGAAGCCAAGATTTGCAAAAAGCAACTAGGAAGTACAGTCATAAAAATTTTATACCGAAACAATTCATTCATTGAACAACTGGACGCATCAGTTTCCCAAAACTTTCTCGCATATGAATAACACGGGTAGGGGAAAAAATACACTGCGCACCAGAAAACATGCGGTATTCCCTAAAGTGGGGAAAAAGCTCACTCCAGCGTTCGCACCTTTTATTTATTTATTTTTTATTTTTGCGTCGTAGAATGGGGAAAAAAACCGAATATTCAATTTCAATTCCTTTTCTTTTACCTATTCAAACAGAAATTGGAAAAAAATCTACAATTAGGGTTTCAAGACTACAAACGAAATTTCATTTATCTAAGTCATTTCTTTAAGAAGATATTGTCGTCAGGAGTATGCGATTATACGGGCCGAAAGACAGTCAAATCTTTGACGGATTTGGCCCAAAATTTGATGCGGACCTATATTCCTGATGATAAAACTGTGTGCCAAATTTTATCCATCTAGCTATTCAAGTTTTTGAGTTATAGTGTTCACATGAACGCGGACAGACTTTCCATAGACAGATTTTGTTCAAAATTTGATAGAAACTACAAATTATGTGCTAAGATCACATACCAAATTTCATCCCCGTAGCTCTATTAGTTTTCGAGTTATCGTGTTCACAGACACACAGACATAATTCCAAAATTGTGTTTTTCGGACTCAGAGAGGTCTAAAACGTGGAGATCGTCAACATCTCGAGTTCGAATTTTTTTACGATTACAATACTTTCTCTTTGTATACTTCGCATACGAAAAAGTAAAAAGATGCTGTTTTAATTCATCAACTTGTCAGCAAATCGCCCCAAATGCAACCTCCAGAACGTCCAACACCCTGCTTATCGGGTGCAACTTTCCTCAACCTGTTCCCGGACGTGGCTGCCAGCTGCTCCCATGATAATATTCATCAGCAAAACGTATCCACAATTCCCCATATTGAGTCAGCCCAATTGACTCACGCAATCCAGAGTCCCATAATAGTGGGCAAGGCACAACGTATCTCGGCGACCGAGGCACATAAACCTTGAAAAGGTGCCTTCGACCGTAACCTCGGGCTTCCTCCCTGGATGGTGAGTGCACGCGCACCATTTTCCCAAACTGATACAGAATGGCAGCCCGCACGGGCGCTCGCGCATGGATTCTGAAATGAAATGGTACAAGCTCTGAAAGTGTGGAGAGAAAGCGAGAAAACATCGGTTTTTGTTGTCGGCACTTGGAACAATGGCTTGTAAAGTTTTGCAAGTGCTTCCTCGATGGTTTGTGTTGTCATTTCTCGTTAGTTTTGTTTTCGGCGGGCCTTGTTGCATATTCATTAGTTTTGCAACCCTAGCCTTGGTGGGGAATTTCAATATATGCATGCAGATAAATTATAGGTTTCAGTTTTAACTTAGATTAGAAGTTATTCTTTTCTATAGCGGAACACTGAAAGTCACAGAACAGGAATAGCCATTGTATTGTTAGGAATGGTACGAAATACATGCAACGCAGAGAAATAGCTTCAATATCATTAGTTTCTCTCTTTCGCATTTGCTAATGGATATGACTCGAAAAACAAAGTTCAATCCATTCCTTCTGATGTATCCATTCCCTGATACATCAATTCCGCCTGAATGCAAGTTTTAATTATTCTTTAAAAACTAGAAAGGGGCCGTTCAAATATTACGTAAGCAACCAAGGAGGGGAGGGAGTTTGCGATTTGCTTATTTTTGCTGAAAAGGGGGGAGGGGGAGTATGAGTGATGCTTACGTAAGACATTAATATCACTTTATTTCCGAAAATCTCTTGTAACTTGCACAAATAATTTAATTTTAAAAAATTAAATTTGAAAAAAAAAGTTAAATTTGGCAAAAGAAAATTAAACTTGATTTTTGTAAGTTTAAACTTCAAATTGTAAGCAAATTAAACTTACATTTTTTTTTTTTTCATTTTAAGCCTAGTTAAGAGTTTTTATTTGAATTAAGTCCCAAAATTTTAATTAGATTATTACTGTTATATGTTTTGTAAAAAAAGGAAATTGGTAGTTTGCTTACGTAATTATAAGAGGGGTTTTGCGATTTTTTATTTTTGCTGACAGGGGAGGGAAAATTACAAAAACATGCTTACGTAATATTTGAACGGTTCAAAATCACCTGTCGCGAAGATCGGTGCAAATTGCCTCTTCATTCGAGAGATTTCTCAGAAAATTTGACGTGTTTAAATAGTTATATATATGCGAGAGAAATGTTAACACTGATTGAAAACAAATAAAATAAACAAATGTTTTATGACAGGAAATATTTTTTTTATTTACATATTTCTTTATTCAAAAAACCTCTCGGTAAACAACATTCCGTGTGAAGTATTTTTAATTGTTTAACAATTTTCCTTGCACTTCAGATGTGTTTGTGTAAATTTTAACGTTGCCAAAAAATATTATCAAATTATATCATCACGATTGCAATAAATAATCAGATGGCGTCCAAACTATATCACGCATGATATACCACTGACGTAATTTACCACTTTCTGTTAAAAAACGGAAATTAATTTGAAATATAGGATTAATATAATTTAAAAGTTCTCGGGAACTATTGATCGTAGCGAGATAAATTTCATATAAATCGATAGCAAATTTTATTTCACTATTTTAGAGCTATTAAATTTGAAATTAGAACGACAATTACTCTTTTAGATTTAAAATTACTCAAATTTAGGTTCTCTAACAATGAAATAATGCTGTTTAACGTCTCGTAGTGCTATGCAGCGAATTTTATTGTTGGTGACGTCAGAGCATTACCGGATCAGTGAGGGACAGATCTGGGCTATTATATTAGTAATATATTCAAAACAATGGATCGATATGCGTAACAGAAATAAATGCGTAGGTCGTTTACGTATATCAAGATACACATTTAAATAATGAAGCTGGCAATGAAATTGTTAGAAATAAGGCCACATCATTTTTCGCTTCACCTCGAATTTTGCTTTTTTCAATTCCTACTATTAGTTCACACTCTCCCTATATATATATATATATATATATATATATATATATATATATATATATATATATATATATATATACTCTCTTTCATATATATCTTGTTCAAATTTTGCAATCGATTTTAAACTAACTTCCCGATGAGCTGAAGACTTGAAACTTTAAACATAGCTCAGAACTAGATGACAATGCAATATTAATTCGTTTTCTTGTCTGTATGTTTGTCCGTTCGTCTGCCATTTCATATTTTGTACGACGCATGCGCAATACGTTTTTCATTATATCTCGAAAACTTGGACATTACAGACTTGGTTCTAGGGTATATGGATGGCCCATGGGATCATCGAAGCCCCCCATATTTTAGCCCTATCTTTGCGCATGCGCAGTCCGTTTTTCATTATATCTCGAAAACTATTAACATTATAGACTTGGCGATAAATTTGGCGACCATTTTCGCGACTTTAATTATACAATTTGAACGCCTTTTTTTCAACCGATTGCAACGACATTTGGGCACAGATCTATAATTTCTGTTAGCAACCGTCATACCAATTTTTATTTATCTAAGCCAAAGGGTTTAGAAGATATAATTTATACAAGTATGCGATTATACAGTCCGACAGACAGTCAACCCTTTGACGGATTTGTTCCAAAATTTGATACGGATCTACATTCATGACGATAAAACTGTGTACCAAATGCCATCCATCTAGCTATTCCAGTTGTTGAGTTATAGTGTTCACATGACCGCGGACAGACAGACTTCTGTGAACGAATTTTGTCCAAAATTTGATAGACACCTACAAATTATGTGTAAACATCATATAACAAATTTTTATCCCCGTAGCTCTAATAGTTTTCGAGTTATCGTGTTCACAGACGCACATAATTCCAAAATTGTGTTTTTCGGACTCAGGGAGGTCTAAAACGTGGAGATTCGTCAAAATCTCGAGATCGAATTTTTTGACGATTACAATACTTTCTCTTTGTATACTTCGTATACGAGAAAGTAAAAATATTTATTGTAATTTACTCATATTTTTCGCCTACAATACTTTCTCTTTGTATACTTCGTATAAGAGAAAGTAAAAATATTTATTGTAATTTACTCATATTTTTCGCCTACAATACTTTCTCTTTGTATACTTCGTATACGAGAAAGTAAAAATATTTATTGTAATTTACTCATATTTTTCGCCTACAATACTTTCTCTTTGTATACTTCGTATAAGAGAAAGTAAAAATATTTATTGTAATTTATTCATATTTTTCGCCTTTTTACGGTAAATTGTCGTATGTGAAATAATGTCTAATGGTGGACGCGCGATTTCTCAACCTATCTGCAGAGATAAAGGGCGGCAACAGACGAAATTGCGTTATTAAATAATTTTTCCCTTGACATTTATTATTTTTATTTTCATGTTTATATAACTTGTAAAGGAAGGGCGGCATTGACACTTTACACCGGGAGACAAAAGTTGCAGCTACGCCATTGATTTGGATACTGTAGGTATTAGGATGGGAAACCTACCGGTTAAAACTGATAACCGGTGTTTTTTTTTTTTGGCTAACCGTTTTTTCTCGGTTATTACTTTTGCCCCGATTTAAACCGGTTATTTTTTTAATCAAAAAAACCGGAAAAATCAGCTATCAGAAGATAGGCTCGATTTTAGGCTCGAGTTATGAGTTTTGAATTTCATCATCTTAGGCCAATAAACGGCCACCGCTTCCTCGAGACGGGCATTGAGATGGTCTAAAATAGTCATAGTCAAGCTTTCAATAACTCGATTAGTTTTGGTCGCAGAAGAGTCGAAGATTTTGTTTAAAACTTGTGCGCCAAAAATATTTTAATGAATATGATTAATAGGAGCGAGGGACTGTATAAAAATTTAGACATAGTTTTATACTTTCACGTACACGAAGTATACAAAGAGAAAGTATTGAAATCGTCAAAAAATTCGAACTCGAGATTTTGACGAATCTCCACGTTTTAGACCTCACTGAGTTCGAAGCAGCGGGAGTAATCTCCCCGAAACTTTCTCGCATACGACCAGTAATATGGGGTGGGTAAACACCCATTTGGTAGGTAAATATTTTTGGGGTATTTACCGAAGGCCTGGTTATTTTGAGAAAAAAAAATTATGAATGGTGATTTACAATGAAACATATAAAATTTATGAATTCCCAAAAACTTAATATTTTGCAAAAAAAAAATCTCGTACGCTCTCAATTTTTACGCGAAAAGGTACCATAACTTTATTTAACGTTTTTACTTTCTCGTATACGAAGTATACAAAGAGAAAGTATTGTAATCGTCAAAAAAATCTGAAACCTCGATTTTGACGAATTTCCACGTTTTAGACCTCCCTGATTCCGAAAAAAAACAATTATTTTGGAATTATGTCTGTCTGTGTGTGTGTCTGAGTGTGTGTCTGTGAACACGATAACTGAAAACTATTAGAGCTACGGGGATGAATGGTATGTGGTCTTTTAAACACAATTTGTAGGTCATCAACTTTTGACAAAAATCCGTCAACGGAAGTCTGTCTGCCTGCATGTTCGAGGCCTGCGAATGCTATTACTCAAAACTTGAAAAAAGCCAGATGGATAAAATTTGCGCTAATAGTTTATCGTCATGAATGTAGTGGTCCAGAGTAAAATTTTGGGCCAAACTATCGCTGGTTGACTGTCTGTCCGGCCCGTATAATTTACTCTTGAAGAGAATCCAGATCTCTACATCGCCTACGTACTGCTTACCCCAGTTCCCGCAATATTTGTCGGTCATCTTGGCTCACCGCCAACCCTTCTCGAATAAAAGTGAAATTAATTATGAGTGTTTTCTTTAATTTTTCTTTCACGCCGAAACATTTTCAAGAGTTGCATATTTGATTGCGGTTAGTTTTATTTGTATATTTCGTAATGCATTTTTTTCTGAGTGGATGAAATGTTTTTACCTGACAGAACGAGGTTGTTAAAGTAGTTATAAAGTAACAAACCAAAATTAGTGTCAATTACCATCAGTTCTGTTTTTTCATGCTTTTTTAATTTCTTAAGCACCTGCCAATGTGCATGATATTTTCAACTACAACCTATCGGTAGTAAATTTGTAAATAATCAGATCGGAGATATTACGGCAAGCTAAAAAGGCTGCTTAGATGTGCAAATCTTTTAGTAAATTTACATTAGATATTTGAAATTTGGTAAGTGTGGTCTTCTAATTCTGTCCACGTGCGGTGGAGGAAACAGTACCTTTTGGGAAAGGCTACGAGAAAGTTTAGGGAGGCTTACCCCGCTGGTTTGAGTACGAAATCTTACTATATATCACATAACATAAAACCATACCTCCTGGTTAATCACAGGCATCCATCTGAGAGTGTCAGAACGTAGTTTCGTTTTGGGGTTTGATATAATTTCCGAAGGCGTGTTTGCAGCTCGCTATAATTTCGCAACTTCAGACCGCCATGTCAAATGCCAACCATACTAACTTGAGTAAAATAAGCGAAAATTCTAACACACAGTCGCACAGCATTTTGAACCAAATATGCACTGAAGACCTTTTTTTAACGGATTGAAAACGAAATTTGAGCACAGGTCTATAATTAATATTAGCAAACGTCATACCGATTTTTATTTATCTAAGCCAAAGGGTTTAGGAGATATATTTTACAAGTATGCGATTATACAGACCGACAGACAGTCAAACCCTTTTGACGGATTCGGCCCAAAATTTATACGGACCTACATTCATGATATAGTAAAACTGGGGTACAAAAAATTTTATCCATCTAGCTATTCAAGTTTTTGAGTTATATAGTGTTCGTACGACCGGGGACAGATAGATAGACAGACTCTGCGACGGATTTTGGCCAAACTTGACAGAGACCCAAATTATGTGTCAAGTTCACATACAAATTTCATCCTGCTAATTCTACTATTGAGTTATCGTGTTCACAGACACACAGACATAATTCCAAAATTGTGTTTCTTTCCTGACTCAGGAGGTCTAAAAACGTGGAGTATTCGGTCAAAATTCAGTTTCGAGATTTTTTCGACGACTACAATACTTTCTCTTTGTATACGAGAAAGTAAAACAAAAAGACAAACAAACCTGAAATTAAATATTGCTGCCACGTTTTAAAAAATATTACTTTGAAGCAGACGCGATAAAAATAGGCAATGCAATGAATACTAAAAGGAAAATTCTGCTTCAAATTGAATCTCAAGAAAACAATTTATACTACCACAACCGTGTAACAATTGCAAAAGCGCGTGAATAAAAAAAAAAAGATTTTATGAAATAATGAGATCGGTTTGATTTTACAACAATAAAAATTGTTAACAATTGATGCTTGAAAATTATTTTCTATTGTTGTAAATAAAATTTCTGGCAACAATAACAGATTGCTACCAATACGCATGCGCATGAGAATCGATTAAAGGAAATTGAATATGCACTTGAACGTTTGTTTTAACTGATTGAGATGAAAATTGGGCACAGATCTAACATTAATGTTAGCATCCATGATATCAAGTTTTCATTTATCTAACCCAAAACGGCTTATGAGATACAAGTATTCGATTAGCAGAATCGACAGACAGTCAACCCTTTGACGGATTTTACTAAACTTTCTTTATACGGACATACATTCATAATGATAAAACGAAATTAAATTTTATCCATTTAAATAATCAAGTTTTGAGTTATAGCGTTTACAAAGACCGCGGACATACAAAAAAAGACACTTCCCTTTGACGGATTTTACCAAAATTTATATAAACCTACAAAATTATGTTTAAAGACCATTATACCAAATTTCATCCCTTTTATCTCTAATAGTTTTCAAGTTATCGTGTTCACAGACACACACACAGACAGACATAATTCCAAAATTGTGTTTTTCGGAATCAGGGAGTGTCTAAAACATGGAGAGATCCGTCAAAATCTCGAGTCTGAATTTTTTGACGATTACAATACTTTCTCTTTGTATACTTCGTATACGAGAAAGCAATAAATGTACGATTCACAGCTTTTACGACATTGATTAAACGTCAAAGCAATATGTAACTGAACGTATGAA
>BGPR01043732.1:0-12849 GCA_013235015.1 Araneus ventricosus | reverse complement strand
AAGATTAATTTTCATAAAAATCATTGAAATTTATATATAAATTTATAACCATGATTGAGCAAGGGCTACTCTTTTCATATTCTTCCATATTTAAAATTTACTTCAGCTTCATAGTACTAAGTGAAAGAGTTTATAACACTTTACTGTAGAAATTTTTTTAAATATATATCTGTGAAGCGCATGATGTTGTTTAAACAGATGTATTGCTTCCTATCTCTATAAATTTTTACTTTGAACTAAAGAGTTTCAAACTTTAATATTAAATTTTATTAATCGAAAATTAAACTATTACATTTTCCACATTTTAGTATAAATATACTGAGTATAGCCTGAAAATCTCTCAAAGTGCTTATGAAACAATTATTTCACATATTCTGCCGGATGGTTGCTGTATAAATAATTATATTTGTAGTTATGAATCTTTTAATATTTTTGTTTTCTTATCACATTTCAGAACTAATGCTTTCTTTTCTGCATTTAGAATAACTATGAATTCGTATGTCTTAGAGAAGTTACTCTAAGCAATCCAAGGAAAAAAATGCAAACGAAAATGAAGATATTTGACTTAATCCAGAAAATTAATTTCTAATGTTCTTGAAAATCATTTCATATATTTGAGAGCAAAAATTTGATAAAAAATAAAGAAACTTTATCGTTTGAAAAGAAATTCGTTCTACCAAACAAAACTTGCAAAATTTAAATTGTATATCAAAAGATTTATACACATTAATTCCAAAATAGAGGATCATAATTTTCTTCCGGATGATTTCGGAATCGCTATCAAAATTTCTAATTTACTTTGTTGAAGATAACTGTTTTACTTATTGACGCATTCGTTTCCATTTCCTGAGTCCTAAACACGGAGGAGGAAGTTTTTTATGGTAGTAATTTTCATTTCATTTTTCAACATTATTCAATGTAAAAGAAAAATATAAGAAATGTTAATTTAATTAATAATTTTTAATACAAAATTGAGTAACAAAAATTGGTAAAGTTACTCTGCTTTTCTCGGTATGAAATAAATGTATTCAAATGTAATTCATTGAATATAAACAATAGACACACCATATGAAATTCACATAAACCTTTACAAAAATTGCATCAAACACATGCAATCTTTCTGAATAAAAAAAATATTTCAATTGAAGTCTCATTTAATTATGAAGAGTCTGTTAAAACTGGCTTAGTTAGAAAAACTTGCTTTTATCTATTTCTATCATATTTAAAGTAAGAATGTTGTATATTCGAAATATTTATTCTCTATTTTTAGGTGGTGGAGGTGGTAAGTTAACCATTAATTTTTAATTTAGTTTCAGGCACATTTTCACTGAAATTCAAGCATAAAAATATGTTTAAATCACAATGAAATAGACGGTTTTAATGTTTTAAAAATGTATAAGTGAATTTTATTATGTTATTAAATATACTATTAAGCATAAATATTTTCTGAAAAGTTCCATTACGATCGACATTGTAGATAAATATTAAATAGATTTTAATTCAAACTATTTTGTATTGTTTAAATCAGAACTTCTTAATTACAAGACAGACACTTTTACAGATGTTGCATTTATATTTAATAATTTGGAGATAACCTAGTAGACCAGCAATTCAAAGTTAGAAGGCTGTTTCTTTCCATAGAATCAAACTAATTTAAAAATGATTTTACCAAAAAACTAACTTATAATTTTATGTAGAAAAAATTAATATTAAAGAAGCGTTTATTCTTTAATGCACAGAGGAATATTGCTTTACGACGAAACATGACCAGTCATTTGTAGCATAATCATTTTACGCATTCAAGATTTAGTTATAGATTGTTGATCAGTCAATCATAATCCTCGCATTGCGAGCACAAGACTTGGAGCCACCGCAGCTCTTGGTGAAGTGCTTTCAACAAATCTAATTTCCAATATAAAAATACTGCATTTCACAAGTTCTGAAAACCTACCAAATAGATAGTGAGAAATATATGGGTACCATTATACCGTATTAAATAAAATACTCCACGCCATTGCAAGGAAGAAGACATATTAGCAGCAAACTCTCAAATAACTTTGATTATTTTTCCAGTTTAAATTCCTTAGAATAAAATTATTTATTTCGTTTTTTGTTGTAGTTTTCTTGTACATTTTATTTATAATATTAATTTAATAATGTTAAAAGCCAAGCTATAACGTATCTTCACATACTTTTCATTTTAAATTAGTATATACAGTGCAGATAAATCGTATACAGTATCCACTATTAGCACAAGAAATTTTACGATATCTCCCCGATGTTGCTACGATATTCTGAAAGCCGCACAATATCGTAAAGATATTGTACGAATGTTGTAGGTTATCTCGTGCTAATAAGGTAGGGACAGAAAAAGTTACAACACCTTTCTCAAAGGAACGATAAAATTTTTTTCTAGATTTTTTATAAACAGAAAGTATGAGCTAAACTAATGGGATCGTTTTATCGTTTTTAACTTAAGAGTAATTATATACATTTTTTTCAGGTCCTGTTGGAGGTAATAATATTTAATCTTTAAATTCTCTCCTCCCTATAGACTGAAATATAATTTATTTTACTAGTTTATTAAGTTGCTTTAATGGAGTTTTAACATTCTGTATCATTTTAAAACTTTACAGAATGTTAAAATGTATATCGATGGACAATAATTGAGACTCATTAACGTATTTCAATGATCTTTCGGGATTGTGCTATGCAAAGTCAAAATATTTCAATTTGGAAATTTCTTTATAATTGTCGCGATATAATGTGATCATTATACATTAAAATTGCTAATTAAGTATTGAAATAGTCTACCCTCGTAAAGAAGCTAAAATTTCAATCACATAATATAAGCAATTCAAAACATAAAATAAATATTAAATTTTTAACAAAAATAAAACAAAATGCTGCTTAAAATAATATTTGATGTTTCCATTCCTCCGTAAACGATTTATACTTTATTAAATAATTATAATTACTTATAATTTTATTTAGGAAAAATTAATATTAGAGGAAGTATTTCTCTACAATGCACGGAGGAAATACTTATATGCGACGAAACAGAAACAGGGATAAACTGCAGAATTAATTTTAAGCATTCAAGATTTATATACAGAGTGTTTATCAGTCATTACGAGCACAAGGCTTGGATCTGCCGCAGATAGTGGTACAGTGTTTGAAAAAAATCGAATTTCAAATCTAAAACTCCTGCATTTTACAAGTTCTTAAAATCTTCCGAATAAATAGTGAAAAATATATGGGAACTATTTCACCATATTAAATAAAGTACTTTGTACTCTATGTTAAATAAAATTGATACCTCAAAAACGATTATAAGCATGCTAGTCATAATATTACATTCTTGTTTGGTTGGGGTTATAGCAATTATTAAAATTCTTTGATTAGCTTTTATAAAAATTGTTTCTTTTCGATGTTTAGGTGCATTTCGTTCAGTAAAGCAAATTTACAAAAGATTTTCAGAAAGCTTTTACTCATAAGACTTCAGTAAACCTCAGAGATACTTTTTCTTTCTATTAATTTTATGCACATATTTAATTCTGTTGATTCTGTATACTCCACACCATTCCACAGAAGAAGATGTATTAAAAGAAAAATCTCAAATAATTTGGATTACTTCTCAAATTTAAATTCTTTAGAATAAAGTTATTCATTTCCTTTTTTGTTTTAGATTTATTGCACATTTTATCTCCATTTTTAATTTAGTTATATTAATATCGAGGCTATAAAGTGCCTTCACATACTTTTCATTTAAAATTAGTATATATCACAGATAGCAATTTTAGTTTGCAGTAAGCTTGCCACAAATTTGTCATGACAAGAGTGTAAGTTTGCCACATATTTGTCATGACAAGAGTGCAAGCTTGCAGTAGGCTTGCAGTAAGCTAACGAAAGCTCCGAAGTCACCATGAAACGAACTTGCAGCAAGCTTGCCACAAGCTTGCGGTGCAAACTTATTGCAAATTATAGCAAAAGCAGAGTACGAAACACAACCCGGGATAGAACTCGCGACCTCCCGGTTCCGAAGCGAAGACGCTAACCATTGAGCCAGTTGAACTCTGAGAGGAGAAGATAGATTTCGCTAATACATCGTTGGATTCGATTCGTATACGATTTATTTTTAACCATTTTCTGGATTTCATTATTTTTTGTAGTTGAGAATATGATTTGAAGTCAAAGAGAGAGCGATTTTCTCTAATAACTACGTTTTGCTAGTAGACTAATTTATGAAATTAGAGTTCAAAAGTAATTACTTTAAAATGGGACAAAATGTCTAGTTATTATTGCTCAACAAACACTGACTGTTTTTAGATCTAATTTTGTTTATAAACGTTAAAATTTCAACATTAAGAAAAAGGCGATATAGTTTTCTTTAAAGTGAGAGTGATATATTTACTGAAAAGATGGAAAATTTTTCAAAAAAATTTTTTATAAAAAAGTCATTTTTTCACAAATTATCATTGATATATTGAATTAATAAAAAAGAATTACGGTCCAGGAGATGCTATTAAAAATCTGATGTTTTTTATAACAGAGACAAAGATAATTATCTCTTTATTGTGCTATCTTTCCAGGAAGCTTGTTTTGCAAAATTGCAGCAAGTTTGATTTGCAAAGGAGGTGGCGCTATTTGTCACATCGAACTTGCTACAAGTTCGATTCAAGTTTGACGCGTCAAATTTTGCCATGACAAGTCAAAATCAAACTTCCTGCAAACTTGCGTGCTATCTGGGATAATGCTTATACTTCTTATACTGTATTCACTATTTGCACAAGAAATTTAACGATATCTCCACGACGTTGAACGATATTCTGAAATTCGCACAACATCGTAAAGATATTATATGAATGTTGTATTAATGTTGTATGTTGTCTCGTGCTAATAAGGAGAGGGCATAATAATTTACAGTTTCTCTCTCAAAGTAACAATAACAGTTTTTTCTAGTTCTTTCTTAAGCAGAAAGCATGCGCGAATTTAAAGAGATCGTTCTATCATTTCTTACTTAAGAGTAAATCTATACATTTTTTCAGGTCCTGGAGGAGGTAATAATATTTAATATTTAAATACTTACCTCACTACAGACTCATATATTATTTATTTCACTAGTTTAGTAAGTTGTATCAATGGGAACGTTAAAACTTTATAGAATGTTAAATTTTTTATAGAAAGGCAATATTTGGGACTCATTAACATGTTTCAATGATCTTTCGGGATTGTGCTATGCAATGTCAAAATATTTGAATGTGAAAAATTTCTTCATAATTGTCGCGATATAATGTGAAAATTATAGATTAAAATTACTAATTACGTATTCAAATAGACTATCTTCGAAAATAAGCTAAAATTTATATCACATTATATAAGCAGTTAAAAACTTTGTAATTATAATAAATCTTTAACAAAACTGAAAAAAATACTGCCTAAAATAATATTTGGAGTTTCAATTCCTATTAATTTAAACGATTTATACTATTTTGTAATATTTTTAATTATAAAAATTGACAACTGAATTACTTAATTTTTTCATTTAAAAAGAACTTTGAAATGAGTTCAAAATCTCACAGAAAGGAATTCATAGTAAATGATAAATATTACATAAAATTATTTAATAAATATATTGATATATTTATATTCTACATGGAAAAAGTGTTTTAAAACACATTGTAGAAAATATTAGTGAAAACTCGGTAATTTTAAAAAGATTATTTTTTTAATAAAATTCAACATTCATACTTCCACGTACTGTTGCTGAGTATTTATTTCTTAAAATCTGTATGATTCAGTAACAAATGATTCAAGCTCTAGAATATATCTTTATTATAATTCCACATATTTATAATAACGTATCTTATATATCTTATAGGTTCTATGGTCATTACAGGAGGTAATTTCTCTTTTAATAAATCAAGCACATATTGTGTATTATATTTTTAAATTAATTTCTTATTAATTTTTTTCGCCAATTTTACCCATTGAGGGGAGCATAGGGGGCACCGCGAGTTCACGGATGAGAGGCTGTTGTATAAATAGGCAATCTCTCGCCTACCCGATGTACAATAATAGTGATGTGGTTCTTAGGGCTCATCTTTGAAGACAGATCGTACCTAGGTAAAATACGGTTATTGCATGAACCGCTCGTAATGAAGGCTATTATACAGGAACCACAGATCCTGTCTATGCTGTTGCGTCGGCCGGTCTTTCACATGTTACTTGGATGCTACTGCAGGGCAGGTTGATGTTCTTTGTGGCTTACCCTTTTACCCACTGAAATTTAAATTATATCCGCTACATTTCATCTATCGTTACCTGAATTTGCAAGTATTTACATGAAAATATTTAGGAATTTCCTCTCATTTTAAATGAAGTAATTATTCCTAAAGCATAACGTATCCGAAAGTGTTAGCCGTTAGTTATAACCTGAGATCTATTAGGTATTTTTTATGTAACTTATTTCATCACTTATTAGTTAGGACGAAAAATCTTTTTATAAATATTTAAAAATTTTCTAGTAGCTTGTTAGGATATGTATAATGTAGTTTCTTGTCAAGTTATTTTTAATCATTAAAGACAAACATTTAATATTATTGAGTTACTTTTTTAGAGTTTTTATTTGAGGCAATTATCAAGAAAAGATAGGAAGATTAAATTCCAATGAATGGCGACACAGGACAAATAGAGAAACATTTACTAGTCTAATAGAGAATCCTATTGCTGCTGCGTGTTCAGGTTAACAACCTGTTTTCACCAGACCATCTATATTTCATCCAATGAATCTTGATTTGATAAATTCTCTAGCAATATTATTTTTAAAAAGATTCTAAAATCTGGTTTATTTTCTTTTCACGCTTCCATTCTTGACTAGCCAGCAAAATTGTATGTTTTCTATTTGGTGCAGTTTATAAGGAAAATTACGAATGTTTAAGATTAAATATTGAATCAGAAATGCATTAATTGTACACAATATTCCGATATTCTTTGCTGGAGAACTATTCCTGCCTATTCCTTAGAATATTGAATCTGTAAGATCCTTTCATTTGACAAATACACAATATTTCAAATCTTATCTTCTTGCAAGTTATAAAATTCCTTAGAGTTTTAAATATTGTTAAGGATTTAATGAATTATTTATTTCTTGTCAAGAAATACTATTTCTGAAATAATTATGTTTCTTTTTCTACCTTAGGAATTCTTAATATTTTGCTTCTCGGAAAACTTATACAACAAAAAAATTTAAAGGGTGTTGATTCATAGGGTAGATTTCGCTAATTAGCGGGAGGGAACTAACTCTTCAAGTGTGATTAAATAATAAGCGATTAATTTCGAAAGAATTAAGTTTAAGATAAAATTTTAGTAAATATTGTCAGCATATTTCGTGCTTCCTGAAGAATCGCAGTACTGGTTGATCGGTAAGGCATTTATTCCGGACGTCAAGGATGACGTTACAATGAATTATTTTCAATGCCTATTTTGGACTTCTTTTATTGTGCATCAAAAGTTATATCTTTTGATCTAATAATTATTTCCATATTGATTTCCAATTTCTTCAAATTAATTAACCGGTTTTATTACAGATAATTTCTTAATACCACATGTTATGTTTGAAATTTGTTTTGAAATTTTGCTTGTGTAACTTTTTCACGTTGTTTTGAGATTTGACATAAAAACTGTAGGAAAAAGAAAAACAATATAATGCATTGCGTTTTGAAGCAATAATTCTCAAGAACAAATTATATTACTTTATAAAATAATATTTTTTTATTTAATTCTTAATTCTTTTACGGATTTAATATAAAGCATTCAGTATTTAATTTTCCTTCTGATACTGTTATAACTTTTTAAAAGTATGTAAATGAATGCCTAAAATTATACATACCAAGAAACTTGTAATTTTCTTTGTTTTGTATAAGATTAATTTTCATAAAAATCATTGAAATTTATATATAAATTTATAACCATGATTGAGCAAGGGCTACTCTTTTCATATTCTTCCATATTTAAAATTTACTTCAGCTTCATAGTACTAAGTGAAAGAGTTTATAACACTTTACTGTAGAAATTTTTTTAAATATATATCTGTGAAGCGCATGATGTTGTTTAAACAGATGTATTGCTTCCTATCTCTATAAATTTTTACTTTGAATTAAAGAGTTTCAAACTTTAATATTAAATTTTATTAATCGAAAATTAAACTATTACATTTTCCACATTTTAGTATAAATATACTGAGTATAGCCTGAAAATCTCTCAAAGTGCTTATGAAACAATTATTTCACATATTCTGCCGGATGGCTGCTGTATAAATAATTATATTTGTAGTTATGAATCTTTTAATATTTTTGTTTTCTTATCACATTTCAGAACTAATGCTTTCTTTTCTGCATTTAGAATAACTATGAATTCGTATGTCTTAGAGAAGTTACTCTAAGCAATCCAAGGAAAAAAATGCAAACGAAAATGAAGATATTTGACTTAATCCAGAAAATTAATTTCTAATGTTCTTGAAAATCATTTCATATATTTGAGAGCAAAAATTTGATAAAAAATAAAGAAACTTTATCGTTTGAAAAGAAATTCGTTCTACCAAACAAAACTTGCAAAATTTAAATTGTATATCAAAAGATTTATACACATTAATTCCAAAATAGAGGATCATAATTTTCTTCCGGATGATTTCGGAATCGCTATCAAAATTTCTAATTTACTTTGTTGAAGATAACTGTTTTACTTATTGACGCATTCGTTTCCATTTCCTGAGTCCTAAACACGGAGGAGGAAGTTTTTTATGGTAGTAATTTTCATTTCATTTTTCAACATTATTCAATGTAAAAGAAAAATATAAGAAATGTTAATTTAATTAATAATTTTTAATACAAAATTGAGTAACAAAAATTGGTAAAGTTACTCTGCTTTTCTCGGTATGAAATAAATGTATTCAAATGTAATTCATTGAATATAAACAATAGACACACCATATGAAATTCACATAAACCTTTACAAAAATTGCATCAAACACATGCAATCTTTCTGAATAAAAAAAATATTTCAATTGAAGTCTCATTTAATTATGAAGAGTCTGTTAAAACTGGCTTAGTTAGAAAAACTTGCTTTTATCTATTTCTATCATATTTAAAGTAAGAATGTTGTATATTCGAAATATTTATTCTCTATTTTTAGGTGGTGGAGGTGGTAAGTTAACCATTAATTTTTAATTTAGTTTCAGGCACATTTTCACTGAAATTCAAGCATAAAAATATGTTTAAATCACAATGAAATAGACGGTTTTAATGTTTTAAAAATGTATAAGTGAATTTTATTATGTTATTAAATATACTATTAAGCATAAATATTTTCTGAAAAGTTCCATTACGATCGACATTGTAGATAAATATTAAATAGATTTTAATTCAAACTATTTTGTATTGTTTAAATCAGAACTTCTTAATTACAAGACAGACACTTTTACAGATGTTGCATTTATATTTAATAATTTGGAGATAACCTAGTAGACCAGCAATTCAAAGTTAGAAGGCTGTTTCTTTCCATAGAATCAAACTAATTTAAAAATGATTTTACCAAAAAACTAACTTATAATTTTATGTAGAAAAAATTAATATTAAAGAAGCGTTTATTCTTTAATGCACAGAGGAATATTGCTTTACGACGAAACATGACCAGTCATTTGTAGCATAATCATTTTACGCATTCAAGATTTAGTTATAGATTGTTGATCAGTCAATCATAATCCTCGCATTGCGAGCACAAGACTTGGAGCCACCGCAGCTCTTGGTGAAGTGCTTTCAACAAATCTAATTTCCAATATAAAAATACTGCATTTCACAAGTTCTGAAAACCTACCAAATAGATAGTGAGAAATATATGGGTACCATTATACCGTATTAAATAAAATACTCCACGCCATTGCAAGGAAGAAGACATATTAGCAGCAAACTCTCAAATAACTTTGATTATTTTTCCAGTTTAAATTCCTTAGAATAAAATTATTTATTTCGTTTTTTGTTGTAGTTTTCTTGTACATTTTATTTATAATATTAATTTAATAATGTTAAAAGCCAAGCTATAACGTATCTTCACATACTTTTCATTTTAAATTAGTATATACAGTGCAGATAAATCGTATACAGTATCCACTATTAGCACAAGAAATTTTACGATATCTCCCCGATGTTGCTACGATATTCTGAAAGCCGCACAATATCGTAAAGATATTGTACGAATGTTGTAGGTTATCTCGTGCTAATAAGGTAGGGACAGAAAAAGTTACAACACCTTTCTCAAAGGAACGATAAAATTTTTTTCTAGATTTTTTATAAACAGAAAGTATGAGCTAAACTAATGGGATCGTTTTATCGTTTTTAACTTAAGAGTAATTATATACATTTTTTTCAGGTCCTGTTGGAGGTAATAATATTTAATCTTTAAATTCTCTCCTCCCTATAGACTGAAATATAATTTATTTTACTAGTTTATTAAGTTGCTTTAATGGAGTTTTAACATTCTGTATCATTTTAAAACTTTACAGAATGTTAAAATGTATATCGATGGACAATAATTGAGACTCATTAACGTATTTCAATGATCTTTCGGGATTGTGCTATGCAAAGTCAAAATATTTCAATTTGGAAATTTCTTTATAATTGTCGCGATATAATGTGATCATTATACATTAAAATTGCTAATTAAGTATTGAAATAGTCTACCCTCGTAAAGAAGCTAAAATTTCAATCACATAATATAAGCAATTCAAAACATAAAATAAATATTAAATTTTTAACAAAAATAAAACAAAATGCTGCTTAAAATAATATTTGATGTTTCCATTCCTCCGTAAACGATTTATACTTTATTAAATAATTATAATTACTTATAATTTTATTTAGGAAAAATTAATATTAGAGGAAGTATTTCTCTACAATGCACGGAGGAAATACTTATATGCGACGAAACAGAAACAGGGATAAACTGCAGAATTAATTTTAAGCATTCAAGATTTATATACAGAGTGTTTATCAGTCATTACGAGCACAAGGCTTGGATCTGCCGCAGATAGTGGTACAGTGTTTGAAAAAAATCGAATTTCAAATCTAAAACTCCTGCATTTTACAAGTTCTTAAAATCTTCCGAATAAATAGTGAAAAATATATGGGAACTATTTCACCATATTAAATAAAGTACTTTGTACTCTATGTTAAATAAAATTGATACCTCAAAAACGATTATAAGCATGCTAGTCATAATATTACATTCTTGTTTGGTTGGGGTTATAGCAATTATTAAAATTCTTTGATTAGCTTTTATAAAAATTGTTTCTTTTCGATGTTTAGGTGCATTTCGTTCAGTAAAGCAAATTTACAAAAGATTTTCAGAAAGCTTTTACTCATAAGACTTCAGTAAACCTCAGAGATACTTTTTCTTTCTATTAATTTTATGCACATATTTAATTCTGTTGATTCTGTATACTCCACACCATTCCACAGAAGAAGATGTATTAAAAGAAAAATCTCAAATAATTTGGATTACTTCTCAAATTTAAATTCTTTAGAATAAAGTTATTCATTTCCTTTTTTGTTTTAGATTTATTGCACATTTTATCTCCATTTTTAATTTAGTTATATTAATATCGAGGCTATAAAGTGCCTTCACATACTTTTCATTTAAAATTAGTATATATCACAGATAGCAATTTTAGTTTGCAGTAAGCTTGCCACAAATTTGTCATGACAAGAGTGTAAGTTTGCCACATATTTGTCATGACAAGAGTGCAAGCTTGCAGTAGGCTTGCAGTAAGCTAACGAAAGCTCCGAAGTCACCATGAAACGAACTTGCAGCAAGCTTGCCACAAGCTTGCGGTGCAAACTTATTGCAAATTATAGCAAAAGCAGAGTACGAAACACAACCCGGGATAGAACTCGCGACCTCCCGGTTCCGAAGCGAAGACGCTAACCATTGAGCCAGTTGAACTCTGAGAGGAGAAGATAGATTTCGCTAATACATCGTTGGATTCGATTCGTATACGATTTATTTTTAACCATTTTCTGGATTTCATTATTTTTTGTAGTTGAGAATATGATTTGAAGTCAAAGAGAGAGCGATTTTCTCTAATAACTACGTTTTGCTAGTAGACTAATTTATGAAATTAGAGTTCAAAAGTAATTACTTTAAAATGGGACAAAATGTCTAGTTATTATTGCTCAACAAACACTGACTGTTTTTAGATCTAATTTTGTTTATAAACGTTAAAATTTCAACATTAAGAAAAAGGCGATATAGTTTTCTTTAAAGTGAGAGTGATATATTTACTGAAAAGATGGAAAATTTTTCAAAAAAATTTTTTATAAAAAAGTCATTTTTTCACAAATTATCATTGATATATTGAATTAATAAAAAAGAATTACGGTCCAGGAGATGCTATTAAAAATCTGATGTTTTTTATAACAGAGACAAAGATAATTATCTCTTTATTGTGCTATCTTTCCAGGAAGCTTGTTTTGCAAAATTGCAGCAAGTTTGATTTGCAAAGGAGGTGGCGCTATTTGTCACATCGAACTTGCTACAAGTTCGATTCAAGTTTGACGCGTCAAATTTTGCCATGACAAGTCAAAATCAAACTTCCTGCAAACTTGCGTGCTATCTGGGATAATGCTTATACTTCTTATACTGTATTCACTATTTGCACAAGAAATTTAACGATATCTCCACGACGTTGAACGATATTCTGAAATTCGCACAACATCGTAAAGATATTATATGAATGTTGTATTAATGTTGTATGTTGTCTCGTGCTAATAAGGAGAGGGCATAATAATTTACAGT
>BGPR01043731.1:0-12849 GCA_013235015.1 Araneus ventricosus | reverse complement strand
GTAAACACACTCGTGTATGGAGATATCTGATCAAGGTCTCGAACGTTTTTATCATCTAACATTTTAAGAGAAACGATGAAAACACAAAATAATAATTACTTTCAATGTAACCTTTTAATAAATCATAAGAAAAAATATCGTTTTCTTTTACAAGAAATAAATCCCACTTTTGCTAATTTAATAAAATAAAAAAGTTAAGTTATGTGCATGCGTCCTTTCGAGAACATTTTTAACATTGTTGCATGAAATCGGTAACATTCAGTTTAGTTTAGTTATATTAACGGCCCGTTTTTTGAAGCAACACGAGGGCTATAATGGGACGGATCTCGCAGTTTTGAGCAATGGTCAGATGACGAGGACGACACCTGAGCTGGCACCCCCTCTCCAAGCGTCCACGCCGCACCAACGGGAGGGCGTTTGGCCACTACGTACGATTTAGCGTGCAACAGGCCCCATACACGACGGATCTTCAGTGGAACCGGGTTTCGAACCTGGAGCCCTCCGGCCCCAAAGCCGAGACCTTACCACTAGGCCACCGCGGCCTGTCGTTAACAGTGAAGTTTATACTTGAAAGTTTTAACTGCATTTTTAAAATTTTTGCAAATTTTGTTTCTTTACGTCTAGAATTTTTCTTGCAAACATTTATAGAATTTTATAAATTGGCTTGGTGAACATGGAGCATCTAGATTTAATATCTAAAGGTGAATATTTTTACATTATTAATCCTTTTAGGACGGCTACACCCTCAAAGTTAACAAGCAGCTGGCACGCTCGTGTGGCAGTCATCTTCAAAGGGGTAAAGCATTTCATTATAAAATCGTCATGATTCACCCGATTTTCATGAAACATTATTCTCGTTTTCTGAAAAATTATTGCTAAATCATCATCCGGTGAAGGTAACGGAATGTCTATTTATGCAGTTCCGCTCTATACAAAGCATCATAAAGCAACGTGGATATTTGGCGGCGGAATAGAAACGGGGACCTTTCGGTTCCTAACCGAAGATCCTAACCACTAGACAAAAGGAATTCCCTATGTCTGGAGGCGGATATTGGCTAATATACATCAGAGTAGGATGGCGTAGCACGATGCGCCACAGGAGTAACCCCCAGCTTGTTTGATATTATCTGAATATCAAGGAAGCTATGTTCTGCGTGCATATGCGCAGATTGCTGGTGCGCAGGCACGTGCAGACTTTGTGCTATGAAATGTGTCATAGACTTTGTGCTGTGAAATGCGTCACAGGCTTTGAATTGGGAGAGATGCGTTGCTGTAGGAGTTGTAGTGCTGCCATCTGGTGAATGTAGCAGAAGATGGAATTGACCTGATTTTTGGTGCTGCCATCTATTAGTGGGACAGAAAGTTGTTGTTGCGTGTTCTTTGTCCGCGAGTCACCACTTTGGCGGCGGGATAGAAACGGGGACCTTTCTGTTCCGAGCCGAAGATCCTAACCACTAGACAAAAGGAATTCCCTATGTCCGGAGGCGGATATTGGCTAATATACATCAGAGTAAGATGGCGTAGCACGATGCGCCACAGATGTGTATTGATTGTATCATTAGTTAGTATTTGATTTTATTTGCATTTTTTTTAGCTCAGTATTGTTACAAACATGGAAAGTCGCTTCCCAGCAATGTGAGTCTTATGATTGGGAAGAGAGTTTTACAGGGATAAGTATGGGATGACTAGTGCAGCCACGTCTGTTTCCCTGACCTTGGCGACAAACTTGGCGACTTTGGTGACGAAATATGGGATCACAAAGGTGCTGGAATCTTCTCGATATTTCCATTAGGAGAGGAGATACGCTTGAATGCACTAGAAGATCACATGTGACATCACTCGGCAGACTATATAAGGAGAGCTCTGGGATGACGGGGTGTCTTGATCGACTGGGATCGCCATGGAGCGCGAACGCCTTTGGAATTCTACACGCAGTGCGAGCTAGGAAGCTGGTGAGCTGACCGCTATTGAAAGTGCAGTTATTGTCTACTAGTTACTAGTTATTTGCTGACTGTTTGTGTTGTTAGATAACAAAATGCTGAACTGTTACTACCTGTGAATTGTTGTCTGTTTACATTGGTAATCTGTGCAAGAACTGTTGTTTCCTGTACCTGTGCAACGTGTTTTCCTGCATATTTGTAAATAAACCTTCATTCGCCATTATCTTGCGTGTTGGACTGTTTGCACCATACACCCACAGAAAGACTTTTTGCAACAGTATTAAGTAAGATGCTTGTTTCTATCATTTGCATTCAGTTTTAACCCTCTGAGCGACCAATTATTTTGAACTTTTAGCCATCAGGTTAGAAAACTTAGCTTTTAAAGGAAATGAATCGATCTTTTTTGTATTTAATTATATCTTTGAAATCTTAAGAACACTTTATCCATGGTTGTTTAAGAAAATATGCATATAAATACGAGATATCTGCTCTTGAACTGAACATGAAAAAAGACGTTTGCACCGCTCAGAGGGTTAATCATTTTCATTCGCAGCCGAGAAATCTTTTAATTTATTCTAAATTTGTCCCTTTCTTGAAAGGCAGAAAGTTTCGATAAAGGAAACTACAAAAAATATTTTCCCCAAGTAATTTTAAGTTTAGTACTTTCTGCCAAATGCTAAAATTAAGCATTCTATTGATCAACATTTAAATTACATGAACTTACATGCTTTAAAATTCAATTTCAAATTAATTAATCTTACAAAAAGATTCTTAAATTTTAAGTTTCATGTGTGCACATCCGTTTTACTTATAATTCAGCAAGAATTCATGTTAATGTTTCGTTGGTATCTAGCAAGTTTATTTTTTTTTCCAGTAATGCGTTTTTGTTCGCATCATTTTTATTTATATTTTACTTATTTATTTATTTTTTGTGGTTGCTTAACTTTAATGCAGTTTCTATTCCTCAAAGCAGTTTCTATTAAAGATGGAGCTTTGTGAAATATGACTTTTTTTGTCTTATTTTATAATGGTTTCTTTTTATTTAGGTTGATAGCTAGAACTCAGTAAACCTGAAAATAAAAGAAAAACCAGCGGGAGTGGTCTCCCCTAAACTTTCTCGTATACTTCTCGAAAAAGGTGCTGTTTCCCCTCCGACCGCGTGGATAAAAAAAAATTCGAACCTATTGTAAGCCAGGATGCAATGACTATCAGAAAATATTTAGGTAAAAAATCAAATTCGAAGAGATGCGTTCCGATTAAATGCATACCGATTTCTACTCTTTCTTGGCTCAAGGACAATCCTTCCGCGTGCAGAGATCGCTACCAAGTACGCATGCGCATGGAGAATCGGATGAAAACAAAAACGCTAAGCAGGAGTCAATAAATACCGTGCACATAAGATTGCGTCAAGTACGCATGCGCGTGGAGACAGCGGATTCGTTGGAGATGCGATTATACAGACCGACAGACAGTCAAACTTTTGACGGATTTGGCCCAAAATTTTATACGGACCTATATTCATGACGATAAAACTGTGTACGATATTTTATCCACCTAGCTATTCAAGTTTATGAATTATAGCGTTCGCATGACAGACAGACAGACTTCCCGCTGACGGATTTTGTCCAAAATTTGATAGAAACCTACAAATTATGTTTAAAGACTACATACCAAATATCATCCCTTTATCTCTAATAGTTTTCGAGTTATCGTGTTCACAGACATACACACAGACATACAGACACACAGACAGACATGATTCCAAAATGGTGTTTTTCGGACTCACGGAGGTCTAAAACTTGGAGATTCGTCAAAATCTCGAGTTCGAATTTTTTGACGATTACAATACTTTCTCTTTGTATACTTCGTATACGAGAAAGTAAAAAGAGAGATTCGTCAAAATCTCGAGTTCGAATTTTTTGACGATTACAATACTTTCTCTTTGTATACTTCGTATACGAGAAAGTAAAAAGAGAGATTCGTCAAAATCTCGAGTTCGAATTTTTTGACGATTACAATACTTTCTCTTTGTATACTTCGTATACGAGAAAGTAAAAAGAGAGATTCGTCAAAATCTCGAGTTCGAATTTTTTGACGATTACAATACTTTCTCAGCATACTTCATTATTACGAGAAAGTAACAAGCTTTCTCTGTTATATTTTCAATACGCTAAGATATCTAGATTCAACACTTTCTTGTAGTTTGCATACAGGTGTCCACACTTATAGTGGTCCAATAGCTATAATATCTAACCGTTAGGAAAATGAATTTATAGTTCCAATTGGAAAAATGCTTTTTAATTGAAGGGCTTTTATGTTTTAAATCACTAAAATATTTGTAAACTAATTCAACTTTTTTACTTTTGTTGGCCAGTCCTATCAGTCATATTTAGTAAAATATTTTTGACTATTAACATTTAAACATAAAAAAAATGTCCTTACTATTTTGCGACTAAAACTCAACTTGGTTATGGGTTTCGAATTTCATGATTTTAACCAATCAGCGGCATCGTCAATCGCAAATGCTGCGCATTGATTAGTGGATCATTTTCCATGACAGCTATTGAAATGGTGTAAAATTGGTCTAAGTCAGCAGTATTCAGCTCATAACTCAGTCAATGTTTTGGTCGCAGAAGAGTGAGACTTTTTTTTTGACCGTATGTTAGAGTGTCTACTTGGCTTTATCGACGCGTGATAAACCGGGTGACCGTATAAGAATTAGACTTTAACTTTTTCATAGATACATTTAGTCATTTCGAAACACATAAATATAATTTCCCCTTTATTTCGCTTATTTTTCCAATTAGATCTCCACAAATTATTGGTTCCACGATAAGTGTGGACACCCTGTATATTCTATGAAGCAGTTTAAGATCAAGTAAAATATAAGTTTTCTACCATTTCCAAGATAAGGAAAGTATTTGTTTATTTTGTAGTTGGTTTCAAATGATATTGTATAAGTGGGGTTAACTTAGAAATTTTAGGCGCTCAGAGGCAGATCTTCTTTTGATGTGAAGGGAATAAAATCTTCGAAGAATCCGAGTGGTGTATTTCATTTCTGTTTTATCTTTCCTTCCACTTCAACCATTAGGTTATTTCTGTTCCTCCCTCACGTATCATTTCTGTTTCATCTTTCCCTTCCACTTCAACCATAGGTTATTTCTGTTCCTGCCTCACGTATCATTTCTGTTTTATCTTTCCCTTCCAATTCAACCGTAGGTTATTTCTGCTCACTCCCTCACATTGTATCCTGTTTCTGTTTCCCTGTCCACTTCAGCCGTAGGTTATTTCTGTCCCTCCCTCCGCATTGTCTCATTTCTGTTTTATCTTTCCTTCAGTAAACAGGTTGTTTTCACCATACTCCTCCCTCATTAATCGTTTTCTGTTTTATCTTTCCCTACACTTCTGACCGTGGGTTATTTGTGATTCCTGCTGCCTCACACGTATCATTTTCCTGTTTAATCTTTCTTCCTTCAGGGTTATTTCTGTTGATCCCTCATTCACATTATCAATTCTGTTTTATCTTTCCCTTCCATTTCAACCTGGTTATTTTCTGCTCACCTTTCACATTATCATTTCTGTTAATCTCCCTTCCATCAACCGTAGCTTATTTCTGTTCCTCCTGATATCATTCTGTTTAATCTTTCCCTCTGTTTTCAACCGTAGGTTATTTCACCATTCACTGCCCTCACGTATCATTTCTGTTTGTTTTCCCTTCCACTTCAACCATTGGGTTATTTCATTCCATATTCACGTGTGTATCAATGGTTTCAGTTTTATCTTTCCTTCCATTAACCATGGGTTGTTTCTGTTTCTGCCTCCGTATCATTTCTGTTTTTTATCTTTCCTTCCCTTCTAAACCACCGGGTTGTTTCCTCGTTCACGTATCCAATTCTGTTTTTTATGTTGTAGCTTCATTTCAGCCATAGGTTAATTTCTGTTTCACTTGCTCGTATCACGTTCTGTTTTATCTTTCCTTCCACTTCAACCAGGTTTCAGTTTCTGTTCACTCCCTCACGTATCGTTTTCTGTTTTATCTTTCCCTTCCCTTCAACCGCAGGTTATTTCTCCCTTCCTCACGTATCATTTCTGTTTTAATCTTTCCCTTCACTTCCAGCCGTGGCTTATTTCTGTTCCTCCCTCACGTATAATTTCTGTTAATCTTTTCCCTTCCGCTTCAACCGTGATTTATTTCTGTTCTTCACTCCCTCGCATTATAATTTCTGTTTAATCTTTCCTTCCACTTCAAACTTAGGTTATTTCTGTTCCCTACGTATCATTTCTGTTTCATCTTTCCTTCCACTTCAACCATGGGTGTATTTCTGTTCCTCCCTCACGTATCATTTTCTGCTGTCTTCCCTTCACTTCAACCAGGTTATTTCTGTTCCTGCCTGCGTATCATTTCACATTTTAATCATCCTTCCACTTCAGCCGTGGGTTATTTCTGTTCCCTCACGTATCAGTTCTGTTTTATCTTTCCTCCATTTTCAACCGTTTAATTTCTGTTCCTCCTCACGTATCATTTCATCTTTCCCTTCCACTTCAACCGTAGGTTATTTCTGTTCTGTCTCGTATCATTTCTGTTTTAATCCTTTTACTTCAACCCGTAGCAATTCTGTTCCTCCCTCACGTATTATCATTTCTGTTTAATCTTTTTCCCTTCCACTTCAACGTAGCTTATTTCTATTTCCCTCCCCTCACGTATCGTTGAGGCTTTCCCAAAGTTAATTACTGCTCTGTTACTTTTCTAGCTTCTTTAAGACAGTAAATTATCTCATACGTTAATGCGGAACCAGTAAAAAAAAAGGAATATATGGTCAACCTACAGTGTTTCGTCTGCATCTTACTCAATACATGTCGCTGTTGTTTTCCCATAAGATTGAGTATTTTGATGTTTTTCCCTATATATAAACCAGTTATCAATGAGAATATAGTTACCTGCTATTGAATCACCTGCGATTACTGCTACTAGTTCACCCTATCAATGTTTTCCAGGTGCTTTTGAGCCTATATATTGGTGCAGAGTGACTTTAGCATGTATACTTACACCAAGGCTTGAAGTTGTATGTGTTATCCCGGACAGGCTTGTTTTCATTTTTTATTTACTGGATGGTTTCAATGATGGACTTGAAAATGGCTTAGACCAAAACTTTCAAGCGTGTTCGATTTTGGTTGAATATTCTAACCAGTTACGCTTAAGATTGATTGAATATACACGAGAACAAGTCATTAAGTAAGTCACAAAAGATATAAAGGTATAGAAACTAATTTATGATAATCACTTGGAAGCAATTTTGGTTTCAACATAATCTCCACCAATATTTGATACTTATACAGTTTTGTATGTTGATTTCCAGCTACATAAAATTCTTTGGTTGTCTCATCCTGGTAGCTTCTATTGAACGCGTCCATCATCATCTCATCGTCAGGTGAAAATCGCCTGGGGCTAAGTCCATTGTAAGGTGATTGTTGTAGCACTGAAACCAACAGACTAGCCCCAACGTTTTCATCATTTTGCTCCACTTCATAATTAGCGGAGAAGCACTTTGGGTGCAGATGATGACGACGTTCAACACATGTCTAATGGATAGAGACTTCTTCACAACAACAGCACAAGAAGGCAAGAAATTCAAACGATGCAGGATTCAATGCGTCAACATTAATTAATTATATCTAATAAATTGTTTCCAAGAGATTCTCTCATAGTAAATATTTCTTCTTATCTTTTATAACTGACTTATCCTCGTATAGAAACGTTAAACCTGGTCAGAAAAACTTGCAATTTTTTGAATTATACAATACTTAGCCAAGTGCTCAAGCAATTAGAGATACAGGAATGAAATTTGGTATGTGATCTTTTACACATAATATGTAGATTTAATCAAATTTTTAGACAAAACCCCGTCTACGAGTCTGTCTATTTGATAGGTCATGTGAACACTATAACAAAAACTGGAATATTAGATGGATAAGAATTTGGTACACAGTTTATCATGTGAATGTATGTCCATATCAGCTTTTTTAGACAAATCGATAAAGTTGACTAATGCGGTGGCTATTTTTTAATCGCATACTTGTAAGAGTATATCTCCTGAACCCTTTGGCTTAGATAAGAAAATTGTTATGACCGTTGCTAACAATAATTTATTGATCTGTACCCAGAATTTCATTCCAATCGGTTAAAAAAGAATTTAAATTGCATATTCAATTTTCTAATCCGATTTCTCATGCGCATGCATGCTAGTAGCAATCTCTGTAAAAATCGGAAGATTGCGTCACTTTGTCAGCAGGCCAGCAGAGGTGGAACCCTATGTGATGGTCATTTAATCGGTCGGCATCTCTTGAATTTGATTAAACAACAAATATTTTACAATCCCTACTCAATCTACAATGAAAAAAAAACCTTCTGATAGTCATTTGGTTCTGGGTTACAGTAGGTTTGTTTTCCATCCACGTGGGGGAGGAAACACTGGGGAAGTATACGAGAAAGTTTAGGGCAGACCCACTCCAACTGGTTTGTTTCAGACCCGCACCAAACCATGCAACGGGTCGGGTTTGGGACAGAAACAAAAAAAACCGACTTCTACGACGAATGCCGACACTCACTGTGGCGTTCGCAAAGTCGCCGTGAAAGTCGAGTTTTTTTTTTTTTTTTTTTAGACCCACTGTAGCCCACCCAACGGGTCGGTGGCGGACTGGCTAAAAAAAATCCGGCTTACTATGCCGCCACTGTGGCGGAATTCGCAAGTCGTCATGAGAATAGTTTTTTGGTTTGTTCTTTGTTTAGACCCACACCAACCAGCCACCCAGCAACGGGTCGGTGTGGGACTGGTATAAAAAAAATCCGACTTCTACTACGAATGCCGCCACTGTGAATTCCTGAATCGTCGTAGAAGTCAGATTTTTGGTTTTGTTCTTTTTTGTTTTAGACCCACACCAACCAAACTTTACAACGGGTCTGGTGGGACTAAACCAGACTTCTGACGAATGCCGCCGCCATTTTGGTATCGACCTAAAGGTTAAAAGTGAAATTAGCGAATGAAATATTAAGTATTCTCTACTCGTTGATACCCAAAACGTGAGAATATCTGATATTTCTAAGTATGGCTAACTTTAAGAATGTACTTTTTTTATTAATATTCATTATAATGCTTATTATAAAAGGTTCGTATTATTGAACTGTTAAACCGACAATATAATAATAATTATCCACTTTCTAACAATTGTAAGTACTCAGAATTCTTAGTTGTATCCATTTTGTACATACCGGGCTTCAGATGACGGGACGTTAACAATTAAAACTAAAACTAAACCTTAATAGCGGGATGCAGTATCTAAGTATTCGAGAAAATACTTTACTTACAAGCAAGTAAACAACGCTGACTAACCCTTTATGGTTAAAGGCGTCAGGTTAGGAAGCGGTACGTCGCGAGTTCTAATCCGAGGTTGTGTTCGTACTCTGATTTTGATATAGTTTGCAATGAGTTTGACGTGGCCAAATTTGACGCGTGGTGACTTCCAGCTTGCGTTACTGCAAACTTGTTTTAAACACCAGTCTTGTCATCAAAATTTGTTGCAAGAAAGATTTCTGAAACAAGATTGCTGCAAACTAAAATTGCTATCTGGTAATAAGGCCATTTTTCTAGTGAAGGTATAAACAAAATAACTTCAGTATTGAGATTAATTTAAGAAAAGAAATTCATTTAGCTTATTGGATGTCTTTTGTTAATTAATTTTATTAATTAATAATTGATTACAAAAGTCAAGACACTTGTTATGGTTTGGTGAATAAGTGGAACGTCAGGTTTTGTTTCATCGCAAATTTGGCGAGAACTTACGACCACCTTCAAAAATGCATTTATAATCGGTAAAGTTGGTGGGATATATATTCACAGCGTAGAAGAGTTAATGATTAGCATAACACCTGAAGTATGGGTATGAGACAAAGGTTCGAATTCTAGTTGAAAAAAAGATGCTTTGGAATTAGAATGCTTGAAAAGTAATTTTTTGTAACGTTTTGGCGTTTAAATGTTTGTTGTAAAAAAATGCTTACAAAAACGAAATAGAAGAAGGTCCACGTTATATAATGATTTAACTTCTACCGCAAATCTATTTTGGGCTCGTATAAAATTCTTCTAGCTAAAATCTTCTAAATTCATAAATTCTTCTTACTTTTTGCGCCGATTTATTTTTCTACTTTCGAATTTCAGTTATAATAGAAAAGTAAAGTTGTGTCGTCAGAAACATTTTTTAGTTTTTTGAAATCTGACTCAAAAATTCAAAACATTTCTTGTTCTCTAAACAATTTAATTAGAAAAACGATTAATATAGATAGATATATGGACCTGAAATTAGATATTATTATACTCTTTTTTGAAACTTATATATAGAAAATATAGAAAATGCACGATAGTTTGTTGAACCTTCGAATGTTTCAATTAATAATGCATTGTATTTCATGTAGAAAATTATTGTGAAAGTAACGGTTAATTTCTTTGAAGTTATAAATTTATAATTTTTTTAAAAGTAAATTGATAAGGAATGCGGATAAGAAGAATTACATCGTGACATTGTAGTAAATAAACAACGAATACGAGGATCTTAAAGGTTTCCATTTCCTCATTATTGTTCAAAGCTTTTCTTCTAATGAAATATACAGTCAATTGCTTTACAAGAAAGAATTCCACACTCAAGATTTCCCCCCCTAGATAGCAGTAAACTGAAAAGCCACAAATGGGTGATATTTGCATGGTTTACATGCCTTGGAAGAAACCGTTTTAAATATTAACAGGATATAACATATCAATAATCTTGACATGGCCAAATATAATAAATTGGCGACAGCAGTTCTTAACCTTCTAGCATTTTGAAACTGATATTTCTATTATCAATTTTGATCTTGTCTCTCAATCAGTATTATTTGTTTTTATTTTCCTTATAAAATTGTTAATAAATTTAAATAATTAAGATTAAAACTTTGTACTACTGATATGTGTATGAGTTAAAAGCTGCAAAAGTCCTTGCTTGTGGTACTTTCTATAATAGCAACAAGGCTAATCTAAATAAGCATACGATTAAACCATAACGATAAAATGAAATTATTTTTGTTTTGCTACTTGTTAATCTCCCACTTTGTCTATGTAATAACCAATCCAATCGAGGACTCTTCATAAAGGGAAATATACGATGTCGTGTGTGGCCAAAAGCGTTTGATGGTAGAGAGGCATTAATTCTAATAGTTTATGGGGATAGATATGGCATACGTTCCTGGAGAACGTTAATGGAAAATCGGCTCTTTTATGTTCTAATAGGATAGTGAAAATTTCAGAGGACCTTAAGGAAATCATGCACATGTTTCACATGAGGGTTAGGTAATGACATTCACAGGACTGCGAGGAGAATCAGCCCTTTATGTTCCTATGGGGATAGATGACATTCCTGGAGGACCTTAAGAGGAAATCGGCTCACTTTTGTATTTCCTATGGAAGGAACATGTTCCCTATAGAGGGGATAGATGACATTCCTGGGACATAAAGGGGAGGCTCACCTTTGCTTATGTTCCCTGAGGATAGATGAAATTTCTGGAGGGACCTTAAGGGAAATCGGCTCAGTGTTATGTTCCTATGGGGCGTGGCGACCCTGGAGGGGATGGGGGGAAATCATCACCTTTTATGTTTCCTATGAATAGATGACATTCCTGGAGGACATAAGGGAAATCCCGGCTCACCTTTATGTGTTCCTATATGAAGGATGAATGACATTCCTGCAGGACCTTAAGAGGGAATCAGCCCCACTTTATGTTCCTATGGGGATAGGCCAAACAGCATTCCTATGAGCAAAAAGGGTAAATCGGCTCACTTTTATGTTCCTATGGAAGGAACATGTTCTATGAGGGATAGATGACATTCCTGGAGAAGGACATAAAAAAGGGAAATCAGCTCACCACAACATGTTCCCACTATGAGGGATAGATGAAATTTCTGGAGGACCTTAATCGGCTCAGTGTTATGTTCCTGGGGCATAAATGACATTCCCTGGAGGGACATAAAGGGGAAATCATGTGCAGCATGTATATGAAGAGATAGATGAGAGAACACAGGAGGACCTTGGGGAAATCAGCGCACATGTTCCTATGAGGGATGGGTGATGGCATTCTGGAGGGACCTTAAAAGGAAATCCGGCTCAGTGTTATGTTCCTATGGGGCATAAATGACATTCCTGGAGGACATAAAGGGAGAGTGAAACACATATTTCCTCTGGGGATAGATGAAATTTCTGCAGGACGACCTGGGGAATCAGCCCACTTTTATGTTCCCTGGAAGGAACATGTTCCTATCTGAATGGTGACAACATTCCTATGGGAGGACTTTAAAGGGAAGCTCAGTTTAAGTTCCTGGAGGATAGGTAACACTCTGGGAGCCCAAGGGAAATCGACTCACCTTTATGTAGTTTCTATGGAAGGAAAACAGGAAAGCCTCTAGTCAACAGCACAGGGAACAATTCACTGCTGAACAACTCGCAGATTACCAGTTATTGAATATTGACCACAGTCAGTTGGACTCGACCTTCTTCCCATTTAAACTTTTTTGTACGATGCCTTAAGCCATTCTGTCAGTAATCTACTCCACTTTTTTTTGGAATATAGAGTGCCAACGCGTTTCATCAATGTCAGAATACGTGAAAAATGGGTAAGTACAGAGAAAAACAGTTGAATTTTCATCCGGTTTGATATTTTCCTATTCGCGCGCCTCTAATGTAAAACTTAAATTGGGCAGTCGATTGGGGGACCCAACCTTTCAAACAAAAGCGAAAATGTAAAAAAAGTACAGGAAGCGGGAAGAAATGGGTGGGGAGGCAATCTGCAATCAGATCGGCGGGGAGCGTTTGAAATCAGGGAAGGAGGAAGAAA
>BGPR01043730.1:0-12849 GCA_013235015.1 Araneus ventricosus | reverse complement strand
TAAGATGATTTTAGAATTTCAACATAGTTCCTATTTCACCATACCAGAGGGGGATTTTCATACCACAAAGGAAAAGATTTTCTGCTCATGAAATGAATGAGTTTCATGCTACAGACTAATTTTTAATTTATTTCTTAAAGGAAAAGAAACTTTCATCTAACATGTCATATAGTTTTGCTACCTATCGGAAGTAAATATGCAAAATTTGATTTTTTTTTACACGTGGCATTTTTTGAGTGATATCTTTCTGCCCCGTAAATCGACATTTAAAAGCAGCAACAAAAAATATCTCTAACGGCTTAAAAGAAGATTCTCTGAAATGTCTGCTGAGTGTCCTTCTCGGTACAAGACAAAATCTGAGATAAAATTTCAGGAAAGAAGATTCTTCTGAAGAATGACATTTGTAATCCTTTCGGATGTCTTCGAGAAGCTTTCTTTTCAGCTTTGAAATGACACTACATCACCCGCTTTAAACAAAATCATATTCATGCTTTGACACACAGATTCTTTTTCCTCCTACGTTTCATCGATTTACATTAGTGCGTGATGCTGATATGTAGGAGAGATGCGATGCTTATATCGGGCTCACAATTTATGAACAAAAGGCATGCAATACAATATGATCTTTAAAAAAGTAGTTGTAAAAGAAATGTGTAGCAGAGAGCGAAGCATCTTCGATTAAACAACAAGATTAGCGAATGCATTTTCAAGACTTTTGACATTTTTCTATTTCGAAAAAAATGCAGTTCTTTTTTAAAATATGCGTGTTATTGTTATTTTATTTGTCAAAATATATATACTACTTCCTATTCTTTAATACTTTTATGTGGAATGTTATGGTGAAAATCATACGTATATTAAACGCATTTGATTATTGTGACAGCTTTTCTATTCGTTGTATATTTTTCATCTGAAGTATATAGTTAAATGATTTATCAGCGAGTGTATAACATGTTTACGTTATTCTCAATCAGATGCCGTACTGTCCGAGATATCTAGTTACATGAAATGAATACTTGCGAAATCTTTGAAACGTTTTTCTGCTTGATCATGCTAGAAGGTGATGTTAAAAAGGAAGACTTATGTTGACTTTCACTAATACCCAGCCGTCTAATCTATCACGCTTATTTCTTCTTGAGATTTCTATCAGCATGAATTCTAACATTTTTTTCATTAAAAATATAAAACCGAACATGTCTCACCGTTTCTGATATGATATTGTTTACCACAAGAAATTAATTTCAGATTCAATGGTAGATTTAAAACGAATTTCAGAACCAACAAACTAAAAGACTTCCAATTCTTCGATGAAAATCGTTAAATTAGCAACAATACCCAGTCGTCCAATCCATCAATATTTTCTCTCTTAACCTCTCAATCAACACAAAATAAAACAAAATTCATCCATACCAAATAACTTCATTCTTACAGAAAATGTGTGTTTTTCTGAGAAATGCGAAACTATTTCTTTCCTCCTATATCCAGAGAACTTCCGTGTTATTTCCAAATAATCTTCCTTCCGGTGGATTTCATTATTCCTTCCAGCTCATTCGAAATATGGCGGTCATCCATGAACCCGCGTAATGGACTTTTGCAAACTGACCACGAGGGATGATGGAAGGTGTCATCAGGATGGAGGAACACCTGGATAGGTTCTCACCTTTCAAAGAACACGCAGCCTACATTTGGTTTTCTTCATGCATTGCTTTCTAATTTTTTCCGAAGTTTTCTCCTTTAGTCACTGGCGCTCTTGATGAACGGACGGTACTAAATCTTTTAAATTAGTTAGAAGATAGTTGGTGGGTTTCGGTCCATCTGCTGGGTTTATTTTGCAGGGTTAGAGAAAAAGTATGGAAGTACTAAAGAAGTTGGGCTTTTTTTAAAGATGTACTTTTTCTCTTTCGTATAAAAATAGAAGACTATTATTATTTCGTATGAGTGTCAGGTTAATAATACGCTAGCCCATTGACTGTGGGATATCTTGAATATCATTCAAGTGCATAGCGTGATGAAAAAGTTTCTGAAATATTAATAATTCTCCAAATAATTACTAATTTTCTCATTCTAAAAGAATCCCCATGAATAAAAATAGTGTTAGAGTGTTATAATTTAATTTGACAGATATAAGCCATGGAGATTATACAGCAGCACGCTTTATAGTACTCCTGTATTATTTTTGTGGAATTCCTGTTTTATTCTATTAATAGAACTTAACTCGAATATAATATGACGGAAAGATGTTATATAAAGAAATGGTTTGTATATGTAACTCAATGCATTGATACCAAACTTCAATAAGACCCTAAATTATTCAAATATATCTGAAAAGTGCAATTCGTATCTTGCTTTCCAACTTGATTTCTTTTCAATCTATAATAATTTGCCGGTTTCTCTAATATAAAGGACGTTGAAAATTATATTATGGGTTAAATTCTAAACAGTTACAATGAAAGAGAATATGTCGTATTTGTTTATCCTTTAGATGGGACTTTTTAATATTATTATTTTGATTATATTTTCATACCAAATTTTTATCAGCTGCTTTATGGAGATAATACTGCATTATTCCCTCAATTCATCTTATTCCACGTGGTTACACATCATAAAAACAGTGACAGCTCGAAAATATATTTATTCAGATTTTGATGAAAACCCAGAGGATGTTTTTCTCTGCATGCATCTTTGGGGGTGTGACGGAGTTAATATATCTTATGTGATGGGGCTTCAGCTAGTCATTGAAAACAAATACATTTTCTATTTTGTCGATTTCTTTCAGAATTTGCTTTTAAGTGTTGGTTGTGCTATCCAACACATGGCAAAGACTTACAGAGACGACAATGACTTTCGAAATTTAGATTGCAGTATATTATTAATCAGTCAAAATTGTGTAGGTGTGGAAAACTCCGTTGAATAGCTGGTATTACAAAAACAGCATGCAATGCAAAAAACTCATTTGTATTTAACGGCATTTCCAGCATTTCACAGCATCTCTACAACTATTAAAGCCTAAAGAAAAATAAGAAAAAGTATTTGCAGGAAGTTTCAGGACCCTAAATTTGTTGTATTACATGCAATTGAAAATTGAGCAGTTTTTCATTTATTTAAAAAAAAAGCTAAAAATGTTGGATGAATTCTAAATCAAGGTAAGGTTTGACATCCATTATCTTGGGAAATATTAAAGCTAGAAGAAAATTGAAAGTATGTATTTGTATGGAAACGTACTCTCTTTAAGTTTCTGATTGCATTTAATTTGAAAATTGAATAATTTCAAGATAATAAAAAATTAGCATTGAATCCAGATGGCGGCAAACTTGAAACCCATTATCTTGGACACTAGAAAAGCTAGAATAAAAATAAAAACATGTAACCGTAAGGAACCTTACACCCTTTAATTTATTGTATCATCGGAATTTGAAAATTAAATATTTTTTGAGATGTTCAAGAAATATTAAACGAATGGGATATAAAATCCAAAATGGCGACAAACTTTGAGAACCAATATCACAGAAACAATTAAATCTAGAAGAAAATTGAAAGAATGTGTTTGTATGGAAATGCTCTTTAATTCACTGATTACATGTAAGTTAAAAATTGAATATCATTCGAGATATTTTAAAAAAGAACTAAAAATGGGGCATGGAATCAAAGTTGGTGGCAGATTTTGAGATCCATTACCTCGTTGTCTGTTAAAGCAACAAAAGAAAATAAAAGCATTTGCTTGTAGGTAATTTTAAGCTTTTTGATTAGTTAAATCGATTGGAATTTGAAAACTGAATAATTTTGGAGATATTCAAGAAAACCTAAAAAAGGGAATGAAATCCAAGATGTCGTCGTGAGCTCGCCCCATGACCCGGGACTTGTAGTATGTTCAACAGGAGCCTCTCGCGAAAAAGTGCACCAATTTTCAAAACTAGACGATTTAGTGACTTTTCAAACCCTTCGTTGCCTAAAGTATCAGGTAAGGGTTTTCTTTAAATTCATACAATTTAAAACCATTTATCTCAAAAGAATTTTTAACAGGACAAAAAATAAAATCAGGCGTTTGTAGGGAATGTTACGCTCTTTAATTTATTAAGTCGCAAGTAATTTGTAAATTGAATAGTCTTCGAGATATACAAGAAAAACTGAAAAAGGGGAATAAAATCCAAGATACCGGCGCCCTCTTCTCCCCGGGACTAGAATTTTTAGTATCTTCAATAGAAGCTCTTTACGAACATGTGGACCAGTTTTCGAAGCTATATGATTTAATGTTTTATTCACCCCCGATTTGGGCCTTCGTTGGCTAACTACACGCTTTAAAGCACTAAGAAAGACAAGGAAAACATATCATCTACGGAAATATTTTGATCTCATTTCCAAATATTTAGTTTTCTATATTTTGCATTGTTTGCAGTTCATAATGTCAATGCTTTTATGAGAAGGCTTAAAGAAAATATTAAAAGAGCTTAAAGAAAATGATTAAAAGAGGAAATAAACATCGAGCATATAATCTTAGGCAAGGTGAAGGGGGAACATCTTTTTCGGAAAAATTTTAAAAAAAATTTCCAATTGCTTTGCTTTTTTATATAATTGGCATCATTTCCAATAATTCTTTACAATTCCTGCAACAATTGCTTTACTTTATTCTATTACTTTCTAAATGCTAATGAGAAAAATTGAAATTTATCCTTTATAAGGAGTTTATATTATTACGAAGAACGTAAGTTCAAAATATTGAAAATTTTCTATAAAAAGAACTTTACTATCATTTGTATGACACTAATAATTTTTTGCCATATATTATATTATTTTTTCGGAGTTAAATCTTCGAATACTCTAAGCAACTATTGAATTATTCTAAAATATATTTAATGAGTATATTGGATAAGAAAATTAGATTACACAGACAAGTTTTATTTCTTTCATGATGAATAGTAAATGATATTATCAGTATAACTTGTGCGATCATTATTAAAATAATGCTAGAATATATAATAAATATATATTTATTTTAACACTTTTCTTATAACGCATATTACAACCTAAATGCGTGAGTGATGAAAAGACGAGTTTCGAATTACAAAACAGTAATTTTAACGGAATTTTAGAGATAAATGCTATGAGGAATTTACATCTTGAAAAATGTTGTAACAAAAGTTTTAAAGCATTGAAAGTTATATCAATCAGCCATAATTCTATAATTTTTTCTCGCTATTTATAATATGCAGATCCGTATAGTGATGATGGAGAAATAAATCATTTTGTGTTCATTGAGAATTAGAGAAATTTCATATAGCTTTAATTTCACCTGTACGGTTTAGCTTAAAAGATAGACGGCGTAGAAATCACGGGACTACAGGTCCCTTAGAAATATTACAAATCAACTAAAAATATGAATTAACAAGATAAGAATGTGGGATTATTGAATTCCTATGAAAATGCTTATCTATCTTTTAAAGTATCTTCTTCTGTCTTAAATATAAAAAAATACTCAGCAAAATAGTTTCAGTTATTGTCTGCTTTAGTTTAAATTCTTAAACAATTAATGCGTTCTCCTTTGATTCTGCATTAACAAAGGAGATAAGAAAGCATTCTCACATTCGACTATACAAACATCTGAGCAAACATTTCTGTCACACATTTACAATAGGTGTATTCAACCCAACCCATTATAATGTATGTAATTTCTAACAAAAGGCATTTCTCCTTAACTGCGAAGAAGATTGTACAGAATAGACTTAACATAACCCTCCGTCGCCCAGAGAATCTTAATGACGCTCTTACCGTTTGATTGTGATTGAGCAGGAAAGTGTGCATTAACTCAACTCTAAATGGTGAACAGAGATTCTTTGTTGGAGTTAGTTGTGTATAGAAATGAAGAGATGGAGATGGATTCCGACATTAAATTTTGTACATAAAATGAAACGTAAAATGTTTTATTAAATGAAGATGTGTATATTCGCTTAGAAAATTGAAAGAAATATGATACATGCCTCGAATCTGTCTGTTGATTTTACGCTAGTCTGTTAACCACTCAATTAAGTGCCCATAAATTTAAAGTAAATCTAATTATCTACGATATATGCTATAATTAAGTTATTTATAGTTATTTTAATTCTATACAAACATTTCTTCAAATCTATAAATGCTTCATGCATTCCATTAAAAAATTAATTGAAATTTTTAAACATCTGAAGTGTATCATTGAGTGTTAACTAAATTTATTTAAAATCAAATTATCAAAAGGAAGCATGTCAGGCAATTAAGTTATAAAGAACACAAAAGAGTTAATGCTTAAGCATATTTATATTGATAGATATAAGATAAAGAAAGATGTTTATATTATAAAAGATATAATTTAAATATATAAAGATTATAGATTTTTATATTATAAGAGAAAGATATTTATATTTTATTCGAAGAGGAATGTTTAAGCAAATTGACTTATTTTAGAGTCTTCTGTTTTCTTTTAATGTTTTCAAATGTTTCCCTAATTAATTTCTTAAATGATTAGAAAATAATAAGCGTAAGAGTTTTTTATAATATCCAAATATTTAAATTTCAGAATTTCATAATGTTTTTTACATAAATTTCTTATGATAATATGCATTTACAAAAACAACTTTTATAATACGTCGCAGCTAAGGTTAGTTATAAAGATGTTAATGAATTGTGTTAAAAATCGTTAAAAATCTATTATATATCTTCAATTCTAAATAAAATAAAATTCACACTTTATTTATGATGCAAGTACTACGTATTCGCACTGATGGGTATACAGAGTGTTAAAGTGTTGATAGTGACAATGTCGCGAATGCCTCCAAATAAAGAAGATTTGTTAAATTTGTTTGTGAAAGAGTTAAAAATACAAAAAAATACAAAAATAATAATAAACAACAAGGAGGAATAAGAATCTGGTGGATGACTTCATCAGAGGCCTAAGTAAGTAAAGACTCCCCTGCAAATTTCTCAGAATTTATAAAAATAAAAAAATAGAAAATAAAAATTATATAATGCAGAAAAACAATCAATTTTTTTTAAAAAAATTCAAAAACAAACAAAATAAAAACTACAAAAAAAATCTGTATGAAAAATCAGCAAAACAATTATTAAATTTTTAGTTAGTGTATCCTTCACTAGATGGAGATAGGTGCGCGCACATATTTACTACGTTGACTATTGAACGTCGTTCTTTCTTTTTTTCCATTCCACTACTTAAGAGGTAAGACATTTAAGCCCTTCTTTTCAGACTATGTTTAAAAGACTGCATTGAATTTCTTCTTCGTTGATAAATGTTTTTCTTTCCAATTTGTTCCGGAATTTGTTCAGGCTTTAGAGGAAAATACAGTTAACTGTCTGTCTTGATATCTATCTACTTAAGGCATTTAATCAAGCAATAATCTTCTCCTGACTGAATTAAATGCCTCTGAGCAGAGGAGTGAATTAACTATCATTATTCTCTATTCGCACATTGAATCATCATCTCCCATCCGGTATCAGAAAACTGTCGGGACATTTCCCTAATCCATTTCTCCCGCTTAATTTCGAAGTGCTTTAATACTGTCGCTGGACTTTCAACTGTTGCCCTGGCAAATCGTGTTAAAATTATCCAGAAGGAATTTACCATTCATTTTAACCTATTGGATAGAATGTTTAAGTGAATTTCAAACACGACTCTGTGTTGTTCTCGAGTGGATTATGTCCTTAAGTTGTGCCTTTATCCCTTCTATATGTCTTGAGGATTGTGGTTTATATTGCAAATTGATAATAAAGGATGATGTTCCAGGATTCTTTGCTCAAATAATAAATGTCAGTGGGTGGTATCTTGTGAGGTCACTTGAGTGTAAAAGGCTCCTCTTCATGCTGTGATGATTTCTGAGGATTGAATTATATAGCGTGTGACTTGAAATTATTCTGTGTAAACTGGGATTAATTCAGGCATAAAGAAAGGATGGGTTTCAGTATTACCTCTGGAACTTCTAAATGAATGCAAAACAGTTTATTGTCATAACTTCCTTGCAGATATCAGCCCGAAAGACTACAATGCTATTTAACAATCTACAGCAAATTATACCGTAATTTACAATCCTTAGTGTTCGCTTTCATCTCTTTGATACAAAATAATTAATATTTGGTGCTTCTGCGTTCTGAAGGTTTTTTCTGATCTAACTTTGTAGCGTAGAGAAAACATTTTTTGGCTAAAGTTTTGTTATATTAATAATTACTCTAAACTGTGGATATGTATGTGCTTATTACATACAGATTTTAACATTTCATTAACGCAAGGATGAAATCTCAAACAGTTTTTCTGAAAACATGAATTTCGGCTGATAAAAAATATAATTTTCTTCTTTCCATGCAAATTTATCATAAGATTCTTGTGGTTGAGATTTGAGATGATATGCGGGTTTCCGCGCTCTTGATTTCCTCGGAAAGCAATTAATATATTCATCACATACCAATTTTTCCTCTTTAAACGACAGCTACTTAGTACTGATATGTATAAGTGTCTTGTGTAGGATTTAATTGAATTTTTGAGACACACATACTTACCTACAATTATAATTTTCTCAAGAAATTCATCTTGAACTTTAATGAAAAGTTCTTAAAGGGAAATTAAGTTTTTCATTTTTGTTCAGATTAAATGATTAAAATATTAAATTAAGCTAAATGCATAGTTATCGGAAGAAAGTTGATGCGTGCAAATAAAAGTTTTCTCTTTAAAGGAGATCTTCGCGTGAAATCTTTTTTTCAAAAAAGTACCACAGAAAAGGAAATTTTTCTCGGAACTTCATTTTATCATAATGAGAATTTTATGTATTAGTCATGTCAGCTATATATTAAGAGTTCAAAACTAAGACAGAAAACAACATTACATTAGGAAAGAATGGCCAATCAGGAGGACATTAGATCCTGGAGACAAAAATATTCAAAGAGAAAATGTGGTTGATCCAAAAAAGTGTTACTTCCACCGCTTCACATAAAATTATGTCTTATGAAACAGTTTGTTAAGGCTTTAACAAAAGAAGGTGAATGCTTCAAATATATTTGTGATCAGTTCCCGTGTTTATCCGAAGCAAAACTGAAGGACGGTGTGTTTATAGAACAGACATCAAAAAAATGATGAGAGATGAAAATTTTGAGACTAAAATGGAAACAAGCGCCTGAAAAAGAAAGAAAAATCGTTAAAATTAGTTATTACTAGCTTTCTTGGAAACGAAAAGGACACAAACTACAAATCTATTGTAGAAGAGATGATAAAAAATTTCAAGATTTTAGGCTGTAGTATGAGCTAAAAAGTTCATTTTCTCGATTTGCACCTGGACTATTTTTCTGAAAATTTAAGTGCAGTTAGTGATGAATAAGATAAAAGATTTCAACAATATATAAAGGAAATGGAGAGGCGTTATGAAGGAAAATGGAATGTCAGCATGATAGCCGACTACTGCTGGATGCTACAAAGAGACAATCCCTGCAAAGTTCACAAGAGGAAAAGTGGCAAAAGAACTTTTGAGGTAAAGGAAAAACGTTACTATAAGGACTTGTAACTTTGAACGTATACTTAACAATTACTTGAACTAGGGTATAAATGTAATTTATATGAATTTATGAATTAATGAAATTTAAATGAAATGTCAAATTTTCATTATTTCAACTGTTACCTTCAAAATATGCAATCACTTTGTAAAAACCCCTTACCTGATAGAAATAAATGAATTTTATTTTTAGATTCAGCACTAAAAATAACATAAACATCAGTCATCAAAATTAAAACAATTTTCGGAAAGTATTTTTTGCAGGCCTGTGTAATTGAAAAGATTTAGATAAAAGAAAGAAAGATAAAAGAAGATTTTTAGATGAAACAAAGGATTTAGATTCTTTTTAAATTGAAATTTTTCAAAAAACATTACTTGGCTTGTTTGACAACAGAACTGATTTTACTCTGCTGTAACAATTTTCCTTATAATATTCCAGGCGTTGAAGATCTTATTATTGAAAGTTGTCTCGAATTTAAATATTAAATTATTAAATAAACATTTTTTTAAAAAAAATATTGAGCTGCTGATATATTTCTAATAATTTATTTTTCTTTTATTTTTTGAGTCTTTGATAGAAACTGAAGCCTTTTTTTTAATAATTTAATCTAAATATATATTTAAGTTCCCTCTACTTCCTGGTTTTCTTTCTTTTCGAATAATAGATGGCACCAGAGTCTTGAGTATTTACAATGCGAATGGGCATTAATGTTATTTCATGGAATTATTCCGGAGGGATGTTTCTTTTTCTGGTGATTAAAGTGTAGACATTTTGATTCTATCCAAGTTTGATTTTTTTCTTTCTTTTCTTGCTATTTTTATGAAGGCATTTCCTGCCCGATGGCTAATATTTTTATTATCAATCTTGTTAGCGGTATTATGTTTGTTTTTCTTTTTAAAAATTCTTTTGTTGGTATTACTTGTCTGTTCGTCTATGTTTGGGAAATTTCGGACTATGAGAAGCTTCTTTAGACGAAAGTCAAGCTTCTTACTGAAACATTTTCAAAATAAATTGAATCCATATCGAATATATTCTATAGCCTTTGAAAACGTGGACAAGAACGGATTCCTTGTTTGTTAATTCTATTCTCTCGGAATATATTTCTTGGTTTTTTACTTTCTTTGAATAATTTTTACTTCCTTTGTTTTTTGTATGCAGCGGTATATTGCGCGCTACTTAAACATTGTTCAAATTTTGTAGTATATGTTTAAATTTATTTTAAAATTTTTTAAATTCCTAATTGAATTTAATTTCTTTATCTTTATGCTCTGTACTTTCTAAATAATTTTCTGGATATCTCTAACTGAAAAATAAGTAAGAAATTCATTAAACCTTTATGATTTAAAATTACTCTCTAATTCCTTGAACAGACGCATATAGAACAAAAGTACTGTTACACGTCAATCTGTGCCAAATAGTTGAGGAAATTTATCTGGTATAAAGAATAAAAAAATAAACCTCGATAACTCGGTCATTTATTCAGTTATCCAAACAATTATTTTTCTTGTGCGCAGATCTCCATTATCGGCACCACAGATTGTCATGCCTTTGAAACTAAGTCAATACGGTAATGAGTTACAATGAGTTAATTGTTAATAAAGAAACCTCAATAACTCATACAATTTTGGTATTCTTTTTGCTGTGGGTACATCACTTGTAGACGCACCTGATGATTTAAAGACTTTTAAATGCACTTTAAAATTCAGAAACAGAAAATGGAAAAAGAGACATTTAATGTTAATTAACTTTTGTTAAATATATATAAAACTTTAAAATTTGAGTAACAATATTTGCCAGTTTTAATTTTAAATGTCTTTATATATCATTATATTTTCTAAGTTGCAAACTTTTTTAACTGTTACTTTTCCTGTTCCAAAACAAAAAAAAACAGGTAAGTGTATACATCAGATTTTTTAAACAAAATATAAATAATTTTGTATAAGCATTAAATTTATTTTGCGCGAAATGCTGGTGTATTGATTGCGCTGTATGAGAACACCATCCCCTATTTTTTCGTTTCGTTATATGAATTCACGATAGATGGGAGTGTGTTTCTTGTGTCCATTGTATTTAACTTCAGTTAATGTTCTGATGTAAAATATTGGATACAGATGTTATAAATTGGAATCTGAGTTCTGTATCCTAACACAGTCATTTAAACAACAACTCGAATTTTATGGGGTCCAGTCAATTCCCAATTTAATTTGAATACTTGAAAACAAGCTTGATTCGATTCATATTCCCCATATTAGAAAGCGTTCAAACTTGAGGCTCTAAACCTAAATCAATCTTGATTTAACGTTCTAAATTCAATATAAACAACCATTACGAAGGGCTTAGTCTATCTAACATTTCCTTCCGTCAAAGCCTTTGTCTTTAAATGTGGAGATGCTTCGGTGATTACAAGGAAGACAGTTGTTAAAATACATTTAGTTTGCGATATATACGAAGATGATTGTAATAATGGTTATGGTTAAGGTGTTTGGCTGAAAATTATAGATAAGTTGCACGTAATTGAATTTCCGATTTTAGATAACAGTTCTAACTGAAGAGAGTACATTTAATTACTCTTTAGAATACTTAAATATACTAAAATTGATTGTATTATGAGTAATAGCAGGTTTCAGGCATATTTTCCATTATGGGGAATAAATTGATCGATATATCAATATATTAAACAAAGATATATCCTTTTTTTCTCTATTAAAACGTAAAATATTAAATTCTCAAATCAACAAATATATTTCTCATTTTTCATAAATTACTTAAATGATTACTATAAGTTAATGATTAAGACTTCAGCATTTATCACAGAGTGTTCAGCTAGGAAAATGGACATCCAACTTTCTGAAAGATAATAAACTGTTTACAAAATGCCCAACACCATTTCATAAACTTCTTTATGCCTTTTATTTTCAATACAATCGGAAATTTGAAAATTGCTAAATTGCTAGTGCTTCTTTTCCCAGCCTAAACAGCCAATTGTAATGATCGAATAGATTTAAGGTCTTGGAAATTAGCTATTAAATTAGATGAAGAATTCTTTTTGATACGTAACAGGAACTTTAAAACTTTAAGATTATTTTTATATGTAGAATTTTAAGAAAATTTGCAAATAAATAAAAATAATTTTCTTTTGAACTAAATATAAAATAACAAAAGAATCCCGCCCGACAACGTTTAGGGTTAAATTGAACATCATTCCATAAAAACGTTTTCAAGACTTCAGTTCTAAAATTATGCTTGATTGATGATTGCTTAGTTACTTATAAAAAAATTGATAATTTGGTAGATTGATTTCTACATGGTGAAATTGAAAATTCTAAGTTTACT
>BGPR01043729.1:0-12850 GCA_013235015.1 Araneus ventricosus | reverse complement strand
TTGTCTGTACACCTTTCGGCAGGCATTAGAAATAAAAAAAATACTAAATGCTTTTGTAAATCAATGGCTTTTAGAAAAATGATTAAATGATACGCTTTAATCTGTTATACTTATTCTATATTTAAACATTGAAAGAAGCAAATAATTAGTTCTGACGTTCAAAATAATAAAACCATGAATACTCCATTTAATTCAATTCGATTCTTTTTTCCCGCTAGAAGAATCTATTTACAACTAGAAATGATCAAAATCTTAAAACTACATTTTTCTTTGACCACAGTTAAAAAATATATGTGATGAAAAAAATTAAATATCATGATATTAAAAAAATAAATGCTTTAAATAAAAAAAGACTATATTTACAATCAAATATTAAATGCTGCGTGAGCTATGGGAATTCAGCCACTACAACCATCTAGTGAAGTTCAGTAACACATGAAATGGAAATGAAAATAAAATAAATTAAAGAAAAAGAGTAAAAGTTTTGAAAACAACGATGTATTTATTATTATATGTTTAATTAACTGACTTTGTTTTCATATTTTTTATAATAGAGGATATTTTGTTAACTTATTTTTCACTTGTGGGTTAAGAGTTCTGAAACTTCTTGCAGTTGTTTGTTTGTGCAGTTCTTAATATTTTCAACTCTAATTGTCGATTAGATTTTGAGTAACATAAAGCCGTATTGATTTTAATGGAAGAACAGATAGGTTTGTTCAGAGTTTGTTCTCCAAAAGTAGCCATAAGCTGTTCAGACTGAAAACAGTAACAATGTAACAATAAAAAAATTACCGAAGACTGAAATTTTCCCTCATACAAGTCATATTTTAAATACAGATGGTATAAATTTAAAGAAAAAGAATTTGAATATCCAATATAATTCATCTTTTAAAAGAAATACTGATGAAATTGTCAAGAAAAATTGTTTACTAGAGTTACAATATAAATATTTTAATTATGAACAAAGACTTTAAAATTAGAAAATGTATAATATAAACCGAAACCAAATTTTTTGTATACCACTGTAAGAAAGAAACCAGTGGGAATAAAATTTTCAAAATCTTTCAGAAATAGTATGAAGCATACGGAAGGTTTTGAAAAGATACATGGCAACAATTCAAATAGTTCATTTTTAATATTTAAAAACTTACCTTTTCCACTGCTCTCACGAGCCGTTAAAATCGTTGTCAAATCTAGAATAGTGTTCCTAAATATCAGTTTGATTATCGATTACGAAACCATGATGCTGGGGTTATAGTTTGGGAAAACTAATGACTTACCCATCGATGTGTAAGGAACACCTAATTTGTATGGGATGATACAAAGGAATATTAATAGTTACGAAGAAAATCAGCTTTCAAAGTGGATTAAAAAACCGTTTGGCCAACGATATTCTCCTTAGTACATGCAACTAAGAACGCTCCAATTCACGTAATCTTTTGTGAATATTGCAGTTTGGTTCGAACCGACGGATCTCAGCCGAGCCATGCGTCCTTTCCAAGCTTCGCCCATGTGGCGATCAGCTTTGGCGTATGCGTCGCCAAATCTCAACGAACTCAGAGTTATGCACAATGCAGTGTTTGGGACAGATTTCCAGCTCTCCGAAGGTAAGTGTCACTATTCGGATCCTCTTTCAGCTTTATTCATTGCCTAATATTAAATTGTTGACTGCCCGATTCGTTTAATTCATTTCCACATCCCAAATACATACAGTTGCTCAAATGTATCGAATCCTTTTGAAAATAACAAAACATCAATCAAACCAGAGGGAGTGTTCTCCCCTAAACTTTCTCGTATACTTCCCCATCCCCAGCAAGGTGCTGTTTCCCCTCCCGCCACGTGGATAAAAAAAAAATTCGAACCTACTGTTACCCAGAATCCTATGACTATCAGAAGGTTATTCATTATAGTGATTGAAAAATATCTAGGTAAGGAATCAAATTCGAAGAGATGCGTACCGATTTTCCGCTCTTGCCGTCTCAAGGACAAACTGACGTAATTCGCTCCATAGCCTTCGCGTGCACAGAAGATTGCTTCCAGTACGCACGCGCGTGGAGATGCGAATTCTTTTCAAAAGTAAATTATACAGACCGACAGACAGTCAACCCTTTGACGGATTTGGCCCAAAATTTTATACGGACCTACATAAAACCGATAAAACCGTGTACCAAATTTTATCCTTGTAGCTATTCAAGTTTTTGAGTTATAGCGTTCGCATGACAACGGACATACAGATAGACAGACTTCCATTGGACGGATTTTGTCCCAAATTTGATAGAAACCTACAAATTATGTTTAAAGATCACATAGCAAATTTCATCCCCGTAGCTCTAATAGTTTTCGAGCTATCGTGTTCACAGACAGACACACAGACATAATTCCAAAATTGTGTCTTTCGGACTCGGGGAGGTCTAAAACGTGGAGATTCGCTCGAGTTCGAATTTTTTGACGATTACAATACTTTCTCTTTGTATGCTTCGTATACGAGAAAGTAAAAAGATCGCAATCAACACGGCAGCATGTTAATGTTTCAGTTCTGATTCGTCTGCCTTTCTATTATTTTTAAAGATTTTCTCTTAATTATATAGCGATGATAACGTCCATACAAAAAAATATATTTAATATAGCCGAAATGCGCGTGCGGCATATAAACACGGTAAAAAAAGTAAAATATATTTAAATTTTTTTAAAAATTTATTAACATTTTTTAAAACTATTGGATATATCCGGCGTTGCTCGGGATAAAAATATTTTTGAGTCTAAGTACTTATAATATTTTAAGCTTAATAAAAAAGTTTTTCGCAGCAGCGTCTTTCGGTTTTCGTCCGTCCACTCCCGCGTTATCTGACCTCCCTCGACCGGCAGTTCAAAACCCTCTTCTTCTTTTGGCTCCGGCCTTTGAACCGCCTGGCACGAATCTAACAATCCTTGATACTCCATTTTTACTTTCTCGTATACGAAGCATGCAAAGAGAAAGTATTGTAACCGTCGAAAAATTCGAACTCGAGATTTTGACGAATCTCCACGTTTTAGACCTCCCTCAATCCGAAAAACACAATTTTGGAATTATGTGTGTCTCTCTGTCTGTGTGTGTGTCCGTCTGTCTGTCTGTGAACACGATAACTCGAAAACTATTAGAGCTACGGGGATGAAATTTGGCATGTGGTCTTTAAACATAATTTGTAGATTTCTATCAAATTTTGGACAAAATCCGTCAACGGGAAGTCTGTCTGTCTGTATGTCCGAAGCCATGCGAACACTATAACTCAAAAACTTGAATAGCTAGATAGATAACATTTGGTACACAGTTTTATCATCATGAATGTAGGTCCGTATAAAATTTTGGGCCAAATCCGTCGACGGGTTGACTGTCTGTCGGTCTGTATAATCGCATACTTGTTAAGCATTCGTTTCTAAACTGATCTCCATGCGCATGCGTACTTAGCAATCTCTGGTATCAAGCGGGAGGATTGCGTCACTTTGTCCTTGAGACGGAGTTTGTGATAGATATGTTTTATCTCCTGTTTTGTTTTCGCTCGCTCATATAATAGCGGATCTTACTGGAGTGTGATGGAAAATAAATATTGCTAAGTTTTAATACATAGGCATCTCTTTTAATAAGATTCTTCACTTAAATATTTTACAATCACTATAATCTGCAATGAAAAACCTTCTGATATTCGTTGCATTCTGTATTACAGTAGGTTCGATTTTTTTTATCCACGAAAGGGGAGGGGAAATGACAAATTTTTGAGCAGTATACGAGAAAGTTTAGGGGAGGCCACTCCCACTGGTTTCTTCCTCGTCATTGCTACGGCGACAACAGAAGCTCCTTCACATCGTGGATTTTATTACCATTCTCTTCTTTTTTAGTTTGTGTGTGCCTGATCGGAACCAGCGGGAGTGGCCTCCCCTAAACTAATACTCATTTCTCTAAAACTCTCGTATAGCGTGTCAGTTCCCCGCACCCTCGCTCGGATAAAAATTTCGAATCTGCTCTATTTCCAGAACGCAACAAGTTTCTCCAGGACACGTGCAAACAACAAAACAAACGGAAATAAAATAATCCGAGCAGGATCAGAATTCGCCAAAAGGGAGAAAAAGGAGCCAAGCGTTAAAAATCTGGCTTTCTCCATGAAGCATTCGAAGCTGAATATCACGCACAGAGATTGCTTCCAATACGCATGCGCGTGGAGATGACGGATTCGTTTCAAATGTAAAATAATTGAATATGCAATTTGAACACCTCTTTTTTAACCGATTGAGATGAAAATTGGGCACAGATCTATAATTAATGTTAGCATCCGTGATACCAAGTTTTATTTATCTAAGCCAATGGGCTTATGAGTTATAATATTTATAAGTATGCTATTATACAGATCGACAGACAATTAACTCTTTGACGGATTTGGCCCAAAATTTTATACTAACCTACATTCATGATGATAAAACTGTACCAAACTTTATCCATCTAGCTATTCAAGTTTTTGAGTTATAGTGTTCACATGACCGCGGACAGACAGGCAGACTTCCCGTTGACGGATTTTGAGCAAAATTTGATATAAACCTACAAATTATGTTTAAAGACCACATACCAAATGTCATCCCCGTAGCTCTAATAGTTTTCGAGTTATCGTGTTCACAGACAGACATAATTCCCAAATTGTGTTTTTCGGACTCGGGGAGGTCTAAATCGTGGAGATTCGTCAAAATCTCGAGTTCGAATTTTCTGACGATTACAATACTTTCTCTTTGTATGCTTCGTATACGAGAGAGTAAAAAGTCAGTGTTGGGACAAATTGAATGGAATGGAGTACAGATTAATTGCCGGCTTAACCCTTTCAGGGGCACAAGCAATTTATTATTTTTTTCGTGAAAACAATGTTAATGACTGTATAAATCCAATAGGTAAAAATAGAAATGGTGCTGCCATCTATTGTCTTTATTAGATACTAAAACACTTCCTTTCTAATAAATCATTAAAAGACTACCGTCTGGGTAAGGAAAAGCTCATAAAAAGGTGATTCCGACGAGAAACCACCGCCCTTGAAAGGGTAATGGATGACACACCCCATTAGCATGAAACCAGGGGATCCGGGAATCCCTTACTTATACGCAGACTTTTCATCTCCTTACTCAAGGGGACACTCTGGAGGGGATTTAATAAAAATTAGTGGAATGGCGCATAAGACATGTTATCACACACACATAATTTGCCTACATTTAATTTATACAAAAAAGAAAATTTATACAAACCCAGCAAGAATCGCAAGCAATTTTTACTTTCTCGTATACGAAGTATACAAAGAGAAAGTATTGTAATCGTCAAAAAATTCGAACTCGAGATTTTGACGAATCTCCACGTTTTAGACCTTCCTGAGTCCGAAAAACACAATTTTGGAATTATGTCTGTCTGTGTGTGTGTCTGTGAACACGATAACTCGAAAACTATTAGAGATAAAGGGATGAAATTTGGTATGTAAACTTGAAACATAATTTGTAGGTTTCTATCAACTTTTGGACAAAATCCGTCCACGGGAAGTCTGTCTGTCTGTATGTTCGAGGTCATGCGAACGCTATAACTCAAAAACTTGAAAAGCCAGATCGATAAAATTTGGTACACAGTTTTATCGTCATGAATGTAGGTCCGTATAAAATTTTGGGCCAAATCCGTCAACGGGTTGACTGTCTGTCGGTTTGTATAATCGCATACTTATTAAGCCTTCGTTTCAAAACCATCTCCACGCGCATGCCTACTTAGCTATCTCTGGTATTAAGCGGGAGGATTACGTCCTTGAGACGGAGTTTGTGATTAATGTGTTTTATCTCCTGTTAAGCTTTCGCTCGCTCGTATAATAGCGGATCTTCCGGGAGTGTGATGGAAAATAAATATTGCTAAGTTTTAATACATAGGCATCTCTTTTAATATGATTCTTCACTTAAATATTTTACAATCACTATAATCTGCAATGAAAAACCTTCTGATATTCGTTGCATTCTGGATTACAGTAGGTTCGATTTTTTTTATCCACGCAAGGGGAGGGGAAATGACAAATTTTTGAGCAGTATACGAGAAAGTTTAGGGGAGGCCACTCCCACTGGTTTTATTGACTTTGCTGCTGAATAAAACATATTTTGTACATGAAAAAGACATTCATATCTTGTCATCTCTAATATGATGATGAGGCGGATTTTAGATCCAGAAAAAATGTAGACAATAAAATTTCCATAATGAAATATTACTAAGAATGCTATTTTCCACACGAGTGATGACACATTTGCGAGTTTCTTTCTGGAACAGATAGGAATACACGTGCGAGAGCGGTTAAGGCACACTCTCCACTGAACACTGATATGGAGAGACTTATGACGGGAGACAATACATTACATTCCTGTGCGCCGCGTGTTTGGCAGAAATGTGTTGGTTACGACTGGAAAATTAACGAGCCATTTCCTAAACTAATTATTATATACTTTTATTTAACTTGTCTTGTTTTCTGTTTGTAAAGATGTAATTTTGTAGTCGAATTTTCGCTCATTTCCTAATGTACTAAAGTTTTGAAATTTTATACATGTGTGTACTCAATGACTATGCATTATTTTGATGTTTTTAGAACTTAAATACCGGTTAATCGATTTATTTAATTAAATTTTCATTCCATATGAGTAGTGTCATCTGTTGGGGAGTGTGGGAAAAAAATTGATTTCAAGATTTCATAATGTTTGTGATAATGGAGTATAAATTAAAGACGTAAAAGTAGAGAATTATTAAAGTAAAAAAAAATCTATTTTTTAATATAGAAATAAATTTTTTTCTTTTAAAACTTTTTCGCAAGATATCTGTTATATCTGTTCTGTATTGGTGAATCTTGTCTTTCATACTGCTAATGCCTGGTCTCCTTGCCTCCCTTTTGTTATCTTTGCTGAAGTTCCATCCTCACTAACTCGAGAATGTCAGTGATTATGCTTCACAAAGTATAAGGTGTGCCCAAATGAAAAGGAGACTACAGTTATATGTAAAGGAATTTTAATATCAATATTCTAATTGCAGTTCATGTGGAACAGTACAACTACAGTGGAATCTCCCTATAACGAAATCGCTTGGTTCCAGTTGAAAACTTCGCTATAGAGAAAATTTCGTTATACGGAGATTAGAGAATTTTGCAGTTATTTAAGTAAATGTTACAAACATTTTAGTATGTGCGATAAGTTCAAAAATATTTAATTATGATTTTCAATTAAAAATGAAGTAATATTTATTATAAATTTGTTAAAATTAAACTAATTTTTATTTTATAAACAAAATGCTCAAAAGTGAAAACAAGTCCCCAATTTAGAGAATAATATGTACTAGTACAGATAAACATAAAATGCGTATCGTTGCATCCATTTGCTGTTTCCACCCCCACTCCACCCCGATTCTTGGAATCTTGACCCGTAGAAATGTTGCTCCCTCTGTTGAAACCCAGGTCCCCACAACTGTACTACCCTTCACATAGCATTCTATTGTTATGCGTTATCGCTGGAATGAACAATGCTAGTGGTTCCAGAAACAGGCACGTGTGAGCGATTTGTTTGCACAGAAATTGGCAACTTTCTTCAAAAATGACAAAAATCGAAAAGATAAAGGTCTGAAAAAATTCGTTATAGGGAGATAACCACTTAGTTATGTGGAGAATATTTTGAATGTTATTTAACATTTCGATTCAAAATTTCGTTATAGGGAGAAATTCGCTGTAGGGAGACTTCGCTGTAGGGAGACTTCGCTGTAGGGAGACTTCGTTGTAGGGAGACTTCGTTGTAGGGAGACTCTACTGTATAAATATTCGCCATTGACTTTGATACACTGATCCCAGCGCGTAGGAAGGGAGTGGATGGCTTCAGTGCAGAAACTGCTGGGTCAGGCAAGCACCCATTCTTGCCGTTTTCTGATTCTCTGACACCGCTTGTGCACCCACTGTGCACACACTTTGCCATAACCAAGCTTTTTGTGGATTATGTGATGCACAGTTCCTTTGCTTATCGACAGTTCAACAGCAATTTCACATGCGGTGATCCGCCGAAATCATGGCACATTGTCCTTGATGTTTACGCGTCCCACCTCATAACGCTGACACCACCGGAATATGGTGAACCGTGCGAGACACTGCTCTCCTTACACCTCTGTCATCCTGAGATTAAATTTGTGAATCTCCCCTTCTGCGCGAAGAAATTGGATAACTGCTCTTTGTGCTGATCTGGAGGAATCCATCACTCAACGAACTGCGGAAACAACTATCCAGAAATGAGGATATTGATGCGAAGCCGTTATCTACGCAGGTGCAACTGGGAAAACCACCACACCATCTATCGGCTAGCACATTAACTCACTGGGATTTGATACAACGCCGATACAGCTATGGTCTCCTTTTCATTTGGGCACACCTTATACTTTTTAAAGTTTTGTATCCTTTTATTTCTTATGTAGAATCTGAATAATTTGTTTTATCATTGATATGGTAGCTTCTCTGCACATCATTTCATTCTGCTGCAACTTATACACAATAGTTTTTGATTAAACACTCGGAACTCCTACATTTTAAGCATTTGAGATAAGTATCGGTAGGATTATAAAATAAAAACAATCCAATAAAATTATGAGAAAATGGCTTATCATTAAATTAACATTTAAAAGAGATATAAATAATACAGCCGTTTGTTGCTACTTTTAACCCTCTGACTGCTGAATTTTTTAAATCACTATTTAGATGCAACGTGTGTAAATATGTTCAAATACCGTTGAACCAAGCAAATTGTCTATACTTATGAAAGGCAATGTTTGGGTGCGTGCGTGTATGTGTGTGTCTGCGATGTCCAGACAAATCTATTGCACTTACAGGCATGAAATTTGGAACACAGGTAGTCGTAATGACTGAATGCATCTTGAAGTCGGAATTTTAAAATTTAATCTAGAAAATATTTTATTTAATATTTTGTGTTGTTTTGAATGATTTTTCGCACTCATTTCTCAATAGCATGTTTTCGAATAATTGTGCGAAAAAAAAGAGTTACACCATCGGAAAGAACAAACAATTTCCGTTCTAATGACGTTTGTTTCGTACGTCTAACCTAATTTACTGAATTTTGAGAAATTTTTGAAAAATAATCACTTTTATTTTAATTTTTAATAAGGATTTCTTCAATTTCTCGCATCTGACATTCTAACATCTCTATAATTTTAATTTTTTTAGCTTATAACTGGAACGTTTCTGTCGGATTTAAAACAAGAACAGTTAAAATATCTTGTTTTCATTTTTTAAATTAATTTTTCCCTGATCAGTTCAAACAGTTTTTCTGCAAGCGAGATTTAACAGCGAGAGTTCCTCCGGGCGATCCCAGAATGCATTGTTGCAATTTCATTGGATGGTGCGTGACCTTCCTCGCGGCAGGTGAAGTCATATGCTTTCATTCCCAGCATGCATTTCTACAGTCCGATTCCTTCCGCAGGTGACGTCATTACATTCGCGTCATTGTTGAGAGGAAAAAAAAGCAGGCAAACTCAATAATATATACATTTCTGTTTTGATAAATGTCAGAATCGCAAAGAAAAATAAGCGGGAAAATTAATAATGTGCATCTTTTGTTTTGATTTTGCTTTCAAAACTTTTTCGTGTCATTGCGGGCATTTCCCCCCCCCCCATTTTGTTGAAGTCCTGATTCCACGGGAACGCCGTGCAAGTACTGCTAGTTATTTATATGCAAAGATTTATTGGTATAATATGATTCAATGCAAAAAAATACTACTAAGAAAACACATTTAGCTTTCGAAAATCGCAGAATGCAGCAGAAAATAGACTTATTTCTAACCCGCGGAAATCGCTAGATAAACAGTAAGAGGGTTGAAGGATATCGATTTCAAATTTCTGGGGGAGGAGGGGTTATACATTTTTAATTAATTTGACTTGTTTCAAATTTGTAAACGCTTAATTTTGTAATCAGTTTTTCACTTACTTTTTCATGCGCTTTGAAATTTTTGCACTTATGAGTTTTCGGTGACAATATACTATCTTAATATTTTCGAAACTTACTTATCAGTTAATCGATTCATTTAGTTAAATTTTGTTTTATACGAGCTGCAACACCTGGCAGCAAAGTTGAGAAAAAAATGGTTTCAAGATTCAATTCTATTTATAATAATGAATAATAAATTAAAGACTAAAAGGTAGAAAACGATTTTAAAAAATTCTACATTTTATTACAGTGATAGAAGTATGTTTTCATACAAACTGTTTTTATTAAATTTATTCTTTTAACTTCACATTGTGTATTCGTTTTTTAGGACTCGGAGACAATTTGGAAGGGATTTTAAACGAGTGTCTGGCCTTGGGCATTCCACTTCTGGATCATTCACTGCACACTTTGGTGGTAACTCTTGGACCTCACGGCGCTCTTCTTATCACAAAGCTCTGCTCAGAATCGTATTTTCCTACTGGACAGGACTCTATTCCAATGGTAGTTGTCTTGTAACATTATTACAAACCTAAAAAATCAAATCAGTATGACTGAAATTATTGATACCATATTTTTCAAATATCAACTTGGTTTCATTTCTGTATATTTTTCAGAATATTATTTTGTCTGTAATCGATTACAGATTGTATATTTCAATGAAATCTATCCGCTTTATTCAGGCAACAACGTAGCAGTAGATGTCATCTAACATCTAACTGGACGTTGTTTAACTGCAATTGGTGACGTCACGTCATTTTTTCCACTTACAAAAGCCGAATGGATTTCTAAGTCAATGCGTTGCGAAGGTACATAGCGCCCAGGGCATAATATGATTATTTCGCCCCCCAATCATCATCAGTGGTTTAGGGAAGATAAAAGGCACCCGGAGCATGATATTATTTTTTCCGACCTCTCATTATATTTGGCTTTAAAAAAGTGGCATAGACACAATAATTTTTTTTCCTTCGTGGCACCCGTAAGACTGGCGACCCGGGCATCTATAACCCAGTGGCGTAGCTAGGGTAAGTGGCGTCAGGGTCGTAATATGATTTTTCACACACACACACCCATCATCATTAATGGCTTAGATTGCGTGAACGGCTCTCGGACCAGGGCATTTTTTCGCCCCCTGATAGTATTCAGCTTTAAAAAGTGACATAAACGCACTAATGATTTGTCACCATGGCCAGTGGCGTAGCGAAGATAAGTGGTGGCAGAAAAATAGAATGTTTTTCTTTTCACTCCTCTCGTCGTTATTGGCTTAGCAAGTTAGCAAGTACAAATGCTGCCCGGAGAATGTTATTTTTATGCTTCCTCGTCCTACATTCCTTTAAAAAGTGACATGAACGCAGCAATGTCCTGACTGGATGGCGCCCCCCAAAACTGGCGCCCGTTGTATCTATACCCCCTTGCCCCCCCCAGGGCTCTATGCCACTGCTATAACCCCCTTACCTTCCGGTCGTCACACCACTGTCCCAAGTTTAACAAACGAGATGCATTTGACAGGTATCGCGGGAATAGGAATTCATTTCAGTGTTCTTTTAGAATGCGAGTATCATATCGATGCAGTGTTCTTTCGAAATACCATGTCGGTGGATTGGTCACTTAGCTGACAGAGATAAAGAGGTGTTACTTTGGCCGCCACAACCCCAGATTTCTTTTTGTGGAGGTGCCTCCATGTCCAATAACCGCCACTGATTTGAAAACCCGTATCAAAGCTGCTTTTCCAGCCATGACAGAGAAGGCTACAGAAGGTTTAGCAAGAACTGCATTAACGGTTTGCGTACTTGATTGTATGCGGTGATGCAAACGGAGCGCACTGAACATCAGTGATGCTGCAGGGAACTGGGATGTCATGCACCTTTAAAAAAATCGATTTTTCAATTTTAGCCTCAAAAAATAAAGCAGTTTTCGCTGATTCCGGCAATGTATATATTTATAGGTTTGCAATGCCGAAAGACATTAGATTAAAATTTAAAATGCAAACTGCTGTAAACCAAGGTGTGTCTGTAAATTTGTTTTTGCAGTTTTCTCAAAACATGATTTTGCAAATTTAGGTACGCATAGAAAAATCCTTTTCATTGTATATTCATGAAATTTTATATTATAATGACATTATACATTTGTTAAACCTTGTTTTATACATTTCTGAGCAGTGATATAATTTTAAGGTGATATTTTAATTTAAAAAATATCACGTGTTTTTGAGATTTTCTAGTTATATGTTATTCAATATATTTTTTAAAAAAATTTATTTCAAATTCAGGGCAAACCCAGAGCAATGTATTACCCTGTACCCAAACCGGGAAAAATCGTGAGCGTATCAGGAGCAGGTGATTGGTAAGTTATTTCATCCGATGTTTTTGAATTTATATCCAAAATTTTCTTCTCATACTTCCTAATATACCCATTACCTGTTCCTTAGTAATTTGGATTTATAAAAATCTGTGATAAGCTACAAAAATATAATCAATAACCCTGAAAGAATCACCACACAGCGATGCTTGTGATGAAAAGTATAAGAATGTTAAACGTTCTTTCTTTCCTATCTGTGTATCAGAAAAATTCTCTATTTATAGTGAAACAACAGTTTTTAAAAATTAATATATTTGACGAAATTATATATATTGAAAGGAAAGTTTGTTTTTATATAACCTGATTGGTTGAATAGGTTAAAGAATTTTTCTTCGCATAACCTTTAAAAAATTTTACAAATTTTACAATTTATACAAAGAGAAAGTATTGTAATCGTCAAAAAATTTGAACTCGCGATTTTGACGAATCTCCACGTTTTAGACCTCCCCGAGTCCGAAAAACACAATTTTGCAATTATATCTGTCTGTCCGTGAATACGATAACT
>BGPR01043728.1:0-12851 GCA_013235015.1 Araneus ventricosus | reverse complement strand
ACAAATTTGTGGCAAGCTTGCTGCAAACTAAAATTGCTATCTGGGAATATCGTTTCGTTTTGAAGCAGCCCTTTTTCAGTGGACTTTCGTCAGTTCACACTTCTAACGTTCCTTCTGATCAAAGCGATTCCTTTGAAAAGGAATAATATATTTTGTTTGAAGGAATAAATTGCGTCTCGTCATGACGATAACAGAACTTAATCGCAAGCAAACGGCTTATAAAAATAAGCTGAAAAAAATCGAACAATTCGTTAATGTCTTCCAAGCTGTAGACAAAACCAAGGATTATATCGAATTAACATCCAAGCTGAACAGTATAAACGATATACTTAAAGAACTGGATAACCTCCAAAAGGATTATTGTGCTCTTCCTGATAAGATAGAATTGAATAATTCATTGGATATTCTAAGCGATATGGAAGAAGATGCAGAAAAATTCAAGGTAAGCATCCTTGTATTTTTATCGAAATATGAAGAGCAGAAAAAAGAAAACGCTAAATTAGCTCCAAAGAGTCATATAAAATTGCCAGATCTTTCGTTACCCACGTTTAGTGGGAAGCTCCAAGAATTCGAAAATTTTAAAACACAATTTATGGGTGTTATCAGAAATAATGATTCTTTAAATGAATCTCAAAAACTAATGTATCTAAAAAGTGCTCTTAAAAATGAAGCGGCCTTAATACAAAGCGATCAAGATAACTTTGATTCCCTTCTAAAGGCGTTGGAAAATATGTATGAAAATAAAAGAGCCTTGGTTGACATACATATCGCCGGTATACTTTCAATTAATAAATTGCATAATGAAAATCCCACTCAAATTAGATCACTAATCGATAATGTTCGGAATCATATGCGATTTTTGAAAAATCTAAAATTAGAATCAAATTCCTTATCAGATGCAATTATCTTGCATGTATTAAATAATAAAATAGATAAGGAATCTCAAAGATTGTTCCAATTAAGTTTGACTACCACCCAGGTACCTAACTTACAAGACTTTCTTTCGTTTTTAGACTTAAGATGCATTCAACTAGAATCGGTCATTAAATCAGATTTCGCGGAAAAAAGTATTTCCATAAAAAATAAAAGCACTTCCGGTGTAAATAATTCTCGCTGGAAATCTTTTTTGACTAAAGATAAAAATAAAACATCGACTGTCGTTGAATCCAATTCTAATCAAGGTCAGAAAGCATGCGTCATCTGTAACCAATTCAAGAAACATTCTGTGTATAATTGTGAGATGTTTTTAAATCATTCCCCTTTAGAGAGATATGAACTTTGTAAGAAACATAACATTTGCACAAATTGTCTGAATTTTCATCCATCTAAATTGTGCATTTCTAAATCTTGTTGTCAGATTTGCAATTCATTCTATAATATTAAATTGCATCGAGACAAAACAGATGTATCAATTCCGTCCATGGCAGAAGGATTTACTGATACTGCTCCCAAGGTCAACTCCGACCAATGCTTTGCTTTGCGTTCAACGGATAACAAGAATTCAAAGCCGATGAAATATTTAATGAGTACGGCTGTAGCTTATGTAAATGGAATGCCAGTTCGAATAATTTTGGACAGCGCTTCAGAAATAAATTTTATTTCGAGCGATTGCGCAATGAGTTTGGGTTTAAAAAGAAATCGGATACATTCTTCTGTTTCTGACATTAATGGGCTCGCGCAAGATATAAAATATGAAACAAATGCTATTATTTCAAATAAAGATAATTCATTCAATGAAAGCTTAAAGTTTATGGTTGTTCCTAAAATATCATCAGTCACTCCCTCTTGTAATTTAGACATATCAAAACTTCCTCTGCCGAAGCATATTAAATTAGCAGATCCATCATTTCATAAACCAGCTAAGATTTCAATGCTCTTGGGTGCACAAGTATTCTTTAAAATTATTAAGGCAGATCAAATCAAAATAAATGATTCAATCACTCTGCAAAATTCGGTCTTTAATTACATAGTTACTGGAGGTCTACCGACAGCTGATGATAAACTGCATTGTTTTCTTCTTTCCGAGCAAGAAGGATTAGAAAATTTAATTTCTAAATTTTGGCAGTTAGTTTGGAAGATGAATCTCTTAATTTAAATTCACAAACCAAGTTTTGTGAAGATCATTTCGTGAATAATTATCGGAGAGATCAAACGGAACATTATATTGTTCAAATGGCCTTTTTAAAGGAACCTAGTTGTCTCGGCGAATCCAAGCAAACGACAATTCGTCGATTAAATTCGTTATGGCGAAAATTAGAAGCCAATCCAAATCTTCAACAGTTGTATCGAAACTTTATTCATGAATATTTGGATATGGGACATATGGAACAAGTTTTCGAAGTATCGGAACCGACTGCATATTACATGCCGCATCATGGTGTTTTACGTCCCGATTCCAAATCCACACAGCTTAGGACTGTTGTCGATGCGTCCTGTGCTACTACGACTGGCGAGTCGTTGAACTCTATTTTAGCTAATGGAGGAGTCATTCAGGACGAGTTATTTGCGATATTATTGAGATTCAGAAAAAATAGAATCGGTTTGATTTCGGATATCAAAAAAATGTTTCGTATGATATTCATAGATGAATCTCAAAGAGATCTGTTGCGAATCGTTTGGAAAGAGAGCATTGATGACTCTATCAAAACGTATAAAATGAATAGGGTTGTGTACAGCACAACATGTGCTCCCTACCTGGCACAACGAGTGCTTAAACAATTAGTAATGGATGATGGACATAATTATCCATTGGCTGCCTCAGCTGTTAGTAGTGACATGTATATGGATGACCTACTTTACTGACAGCTGCAGACATCTATTCTGCTAAACAGCTTAAGGAACAACTTATAGCGCTTTTCAGAGAAGGAGGCATGCAATTGCGTAAATCAGGGATGGCCAAACTTTTTCGGTCGCGGGCAAAAAATCGAAAAAAAAAAGTTTGGCGGGCCAAGATAAATTTTTCTAAAATTTTAAAAACAATATACAAGTATTACAATTTTAATATGATAATGAGATGAATGAAATTGCGATTTCATTTTTAAAAGTTCCTTATATTGAGGTTCGAAGTGAGATGTACTGATTCTAAGGAACGAGGCTAAATCCTCATCTGTCAGTCTACTTCTGAAATAATTCTTTTTAAGGTTCATAGTTGAAAACACTTGTTCACATACATAAGATGAAGCAAACATAGCACTGTTTTTCTGGGCGTGAAATATTAAATTTGGGAAACTTACTTTCGATAATGATTTGTAAAACTCTAACTTTGGTATATTTAGAAACGACTGCTTGAGATGATTGTTAGATTGCAACTCAATTAATTCAAGCTGCAAATCTGACCTCACTGCTTCACAATTTACGTTGAAAGGCATGGTAAAAATATCCAATTCTGTTTGAATGGCACTGAAATCTTGAAATCTGCGTTCGAACTCAAAATGCAGTTTTTTCAAGCCATCTTCATAATTCTTAAGCTTCTCTTCATTTACTGAGGGTATTGAATTTAACCTCGAGAAATGAGACAAATCGTTCTTAGCTAGATGCCCAGCAAACAGATTAAGTTTTTGTTTAAAAGCTTTGAGATGGGCCTAGATATCGTCGATAAATTGATTTTCCCCCTGCATCTTGACCTTCAAGTTGTTCATACGACAAAGAAGATCTGTGAAAAATGCAAAGTCCGAAAGCCTTTCTGTATCTTCTAACATTTCGCACTCCGCAGAACACTGTTTATCATGGAAGAACGATACAATGTCGTCTTTCAGCCGCCCAACTCGCTCGAAAACACATCCCGCACTAAGCCACCTTACTTTCGTGTAATACAGTACATCAGAGTATTCAGATTGCACGGACTGAAGAAAATCTCGAAATTGTCTGTGAGTAAGCCCACGAGATCGAATAGTATTTACAAGCTTCACGACTGCATGAAGCATGGGTTTCATATTCAATGCAGATTTACACAGAGCATCTTGATGTATAACAAACACAATGTAGAAAAACAACATTGTTCCCGGGATAGTTTTGATTAAAGAGTCCAAGAAATCCAGATTTTTTTCCTGTCATATTTGGTGCTCCATCGGTCGTAATATTACATATATTTTTTATAGGCACTTTCAAAGTTAAAAGCCCTTGCTGAAATTCACGAAAAATATCACATCCCTTTGTAGTTCCCTTTAAAGAACGCATGCACGCCAGTTCCTCGGTAATTTCAAAGTTCTCATCAACACCTCTTATAAATAATACTAATTCAGCAGTATCATTTATATCAGTGCTTTCATCCATAGCTATGGAGCAAAATTTAAACTGGCCAATCTTTGACTCTAATTGTGATGTCAATTTTTTATCGATGGCTTCGATTCTAGAAGTCACCGTTTTTCGAGATAAGCTTACAGTCTGAAAATTATTTTTCTTGTCTGGACATAAAAAATCGCAAACTTGGAGCGTGCATTGTTTAACGAACTCCCCATCACTGAGAGCTTTATAATTTTTAGCAATATTGTATGGTACAATGTAACTTGCATGTGTAGCTGCCTCTTGGATAGTGTTTACCTTCTTGAAAAATTTTTGTCGGCCTAATAATTTTTTACAAAGACTTTCTACATTTTGTTTTCTTTCATATTCGGACATTGCTTCGTAATTGGAATTCTTATGCTCAGATGTGAAATGACGGGAAATGTTATATTCTTTGAAGACTGCTACAGCTTCATTGCAGATGAGACACACTGGTTTATCTTTAACAACTGTAAAAAAAATATTTCCAGGTCCATTCATCATTAAAAGCACGGCACTCTGAATCAACTTTACGTTTTTTAGTAGCCATTTTGGGGTTGAAATATTTTACGAATAACCCACACAAGCACTAGCTACTCTATACTTTTAATACTTTCACCACTATTCACAATGATGCTATATGTCCGCAATCTTTCCATACGCAATCAATAATATTAAAACTCGCGCCAAAAGAAAAAGCCGCTGGCTGGATCTTAAAATGCGCAGTCTGCCACATGTGAGGTCTAATTCACCTATACCCGAGAAAGAGATAACGCTTGTGGGCGCCAGTCTACAGCTATAACTAAAAAAGAACTTCCGCTTTTAACACTTTACCGATTGAAAGCTGTCTGTTTATTGATATCTTCTATAGAATATGCACTGCGAGTAATGTACAGAAACACATGTGGTTGAATGCGAAGAACAGAATGATTTTCAACAGAAATGAAACCGGAAATACCATCAATAAATCAAATAAAAAAGAACATTACAACCAGAGGGCGCGAGCGAAAGGCCATAGGCCTGGCTGTTGGCTGGCGCCAACACTGTCTGTGCTTGCTATCTCCGTCGATTTATGTTTTGTAGAACAAAAATAGAGAAAGTAAAAAGATCATCAGTCCTTTGAAAAAAATAATATTTAAACAAAGTAGGAAAGGAGATGGATTTATAATATATAAAATCATATTTTCTTCTAATTTCCGTCGGACTGGCAAATTAAAATTCTATCCGCGGGCCGAATAAAACCTTCCGGTGGGCCGTAGTTTGCCCATGTCAGGCGTAAATGGTCCTCCAATTGCAAAGAATTGCTCGCAAATTCGGAAGTTTCTGATGGAGATGTTTCTCTTACAATTCCTGATGAAACAAAGGCCCTAGGACTTTTGTGGAGACCTCAAAAGGACTCTTTAGCATTTTCGGTGTCTGCTAATTATGTAAAATTACGAAAAGATCAGTTCTCACGACCACTGCTAGGATTTTCGATCCTTTAGGTCTCATTTCGCCTGTAGTTACCGCAACTTGTAATGCAAAAATTATGGAGGTTAAAGTTGGATTGGAATGATTCCTTGCCAATACAATTGGATTCACAATGGAAGCGATTTGTTACGTTTTTATCAACTATTAAGGCTACGAACACACGAGTCGGCTACGGCGAATTCGGCTGACAGCTGAAAACGTGTCGGTGGTGTTCACACGGGGCGTTTGGCGAATCGTCGCTGCAGGGTGGCGCTGCATATTCGGCTTTCGTGGCCACATTCGGTGTTGATCTTTCTGAGTGAGTGATATACGTGGCTCAGAAATGGTGATTTATTTGAATGAAGAATTTATTTGAAGAGCTCCCATCGAAGAAAACATTTATTGCATATAATGAATAAAAATTTCACAACTTATAATGTATGGAACTGTTTCATAAAATTCTCAATTGAATTCCGGATAACATACATTAGTATATAATTTTTTATTTTCCAGTGTTTCATATATTGTTCTCACAAATTAAAGAATACCCTATGGATATTCTGCTTATCCTGATAAATAGTAGGCATGTAATTGAATTTCAAATAATGTTATTTTGATAAAAATTCCATTTTGAGTTATTTTTAAACAATATAGCAATTCATAATGATCATTGCATGTGTTATTTTGTAAGGAAAAAAAATCGCTTTAAAAAGTAAGTAATTTCATATTTTACAAAGGCTAGGAAGAGAAAAATTATTTTTCAATATATTTTTATTTATGATTCTGAAGTCAAATGTTTCAAGTAAATTAAAAAAAATAATAAAATTTGAACATGAAGAACTGAAAAGGTTATACCTAAAAGTTATAAGCTAAATATTGTTCAACTGACCTAAAACATTAATAATTTTCAACCGGTTCATTAAAAAATATATATTATCTGCTTTTTGCAAAGTATAAATATAAATATATTCTGAAATTTGTTAAAATTAAGGAAAAAATTGCACAACTTTGAAATTCACATCATTGAAATGATTAGGATGGAGTCGCCGAATTTGGACCATCTGAACGTTGTTTACTGCACTGTGGTGGAGAAATAATTTTAACGAAAAACAAGAAACTGAATTTTTTATAGCTTATTTATTTATTTTCAGAACGTCGTAATTAACTTTTTTATGAAAATGGACTTTAAATTAGGAAAAAGCAAATTCCTTAATATCAAAAATTTGATTGGGACCTACATTCCTGATGATAAAACAGTGTAACAAATTTTATCCATCTAGCTATTCAAGTTTTTGAGTTATAGTGTTCACATGAAAGCGAACAGACAGACTTCCCGTGGACGGATTTTGTACAAAATTTGATAAAAACCTACAAATTATGTGTCAAGATCACATACCAAATTTCATCCCCGTAGCTCTAATAATTTTCGAGTTATCGGTTCACACAGACAGACATAATTCCAAACTTGTGTTTTTCGGACTCAAGGGGGTCTAAAACGTGGAGATTCATCAAAATCTCGAGTTCGAATTTTTTGACGATTACAATATTTTCTCTTTGTATATTTCCTATATGAGAAAGTAAAAAAATTAAATGTAGAAGAAAACTTGATGCATTTAATGAATCAGCGACCAGTTTAATTAATGTATCAGTGAAAATCTGAATATAAAACGAGTGCCGATGAAAAGACTATTTCCTTGAAAAAAAACCCGTCCCTTAATATTATCGTAGATACAAATTTTAGCAAAAGCATTTCTTCACAATACGCCTGTTAAAGATATTTATAAGAAAATAAAATATGAATATGCCTTTATAATAAAACAGTTTAATTAAGCTTTATTATCAAATAAAATGTATTATAATTATCCTTCTAAATAAAATATTACATTAAAATTACAATTCAATAATATTTTCGAAAGTTATCTCGAAAAGGTGAAAAAAATTAACTTGATATTACATTTTCATCCTGTACAAATACAGACACACTCGCTTTAATTATTTGTAAAAAATCATAATATCAGCATAACAAAATATAATTAATCGAAAAAGAAACAAAAAATGTTTTAAATCATCTAAAATCTTATAAGTTTTTATTTAACTTTAAAGAACAGAATCGGTGCTTGGACCTGCCATCCGTTTAGAGCGAAAACGCTTTCGTACAAAAACACGTGTGAACACTGTCACTCGTTACTATGGGACCATGCGACGATTTGCCGGCGAAACCGGAGCTGCTTCATTGGGGAACGATGAGACGAGCGCGACGAGATCTGGTTACACGACTTTGCCGCGCAAGTGTGAACAGCGCCATTAAAGAACACGGGGTCATGTGTCGCCTCACGGCCACAGCTTTCGACGAAAACGACCCGTCTGTTCGCACCCTAACACTCTGAACATTCCACGATATATTTTGTTGGACTATGCTCTTAAAATAGAATTGCACAGCTTCGCAGATGCTTCTGAGAAGGCATACGGTGCAGCAATATATGTAAGGTGTCTCAGTAACTCAGGAGAAATATCTACAAATTTATTGTGTTCAAAATCAAGAATCGCACCTCTGAAGTCGGTAACAATACCTCGGCTTGAGTTGTGTGCCGCTGTGCTTCTTGCCACGTTAGCACAAAAAACCATCACATCGATGAAAATTTCATTCCATAGTACTGTGCTATGGACCGACTCTACCATTGTCCTTGCATGGATACAAAAGGACCCTTCGGTACTCAAGCCTTTTGTGAGAAACCGAGTAAGTGCAATTCAGAATCTTACAGAAATTAATGCCTGGAAACACGTCCCATCCAAGGAAAATCCCGCAGATATTATCTCTAGAGGGATCTATCCAGAAAAAATCCAAGATTGTAATTTGTGGTGGTTTGATCCGTCGTTCTTACAAGATCATTCAGTAGTTTCTCCTTGTGTTTGCAGTGATATCAACGATAATGAGATATACCAAAGAGAGTTCAAGAAAACTCCGACAGATCCAGTGTGTCTTGTGGTGCAAGGTCAAGAAGTGTTGCATGTAATCAACAACTGTTCATTTACCCGACTTCAACGAGTAATCGGGTGGTGTGTGCGTTTCGTTAGAAATGCAAAAAATTCTTTGCAACCAAACAAGAGCAACTTAACTAGCCCCGAGTTATTTAAATCATAAATGTGTTTGGTGAAAAACGTACAAGCAAATTGTTTTGCTCAAGAACTTCAGTGTCTCAAAAGAGGTCAACAGCTACCTAATTTAAACTCGTTAATAAACTTCTCAATTTTTTGATGAAGAGGACATTCTATGTGTTGGTGGCCGACTGAAAAACTCCAATTTGCCTATCGAAAGAAAACATCCAATTTTGTTACCCTATAACAATCACTTTTCGGATCTAATTATTAATCATTTTCATGTTTTGTATCTCCATACAGGTGCAGAAGCAACTTTAGCCAATATTCGTACAAAATTCTGGTTAATAAATGGTAGAAATTACGTAAGAAAAATTATTAGGAAGTGTATTCCTTGTCTAAAGGTAAGTGCAAAGGGTAGTAATCAAATTATGGCAGATCTTCCCAGCTCTAGATTAAATATATCAAGAGTATTTACAAGGGTCGGTATTGATTTTTGTGGCTCATTCAATATTAAATTGCTTTCAGGTAGATTTAAAAAATCGTATAAATGTTATATATGCATATTCATTTGTTTTGATGTAAAGTCAGTTCACCTAGAAATTGTAAATAGTTGTAGTACAGATGCCTTTATAGGTGCCTTAAAACGATTTATTGCACGTCGAGGAAAACCTAGTGATATTTATAGTGATAATGGCACAAATTTTGGAGGAGCTAATAATGAGTTAAGAAATCCTAATTAAAGGATCTATTCAATAAAGAAAGTACAGGAAAAATTGAAGATTTTATTGCTTCTGAAGGTATTGTTTGGCATTTTAATCCACCTGCCACACCTCATTTCGGAGGTCTATGGGAAGCAGGTATTAAATCATTGAAATCTCACCTAAAAAGAGTTGTAGGAAACACTGTACTTACTCATGAAGAATTTAGCACACTTGTTACACAAGTGGAAGCAGTATTAAATTCTAGACCTCTTTGTAATATTGCTAGTGATCCTAACGATGATTTCGTACTTACCCCAGCCCATTTTTTAGTTGGATCATCTTTAACAGCTTTACCAGATCCAGATTTAACAGAAATACCAATTAATAGGTTAAATAGATGGCAATTGTTACAAAGGCTTTCTCAAATCTTTTGGAAAAAATGGTCGACGGACTATTTAAATCGTTTGCAATCTCGTGTTAAATGGCACAAAGGTGAGAAAATATTTAAAGAAAATGAAATTGTTTTGGTTAAAAATGAGGATAATTCTAAAACACGTAATTGGAATCTTGCAAAAATAATTAATGTTCATGTAGGAAAGGATAATTCAATAAGAGTTGTAACAGTGAAAACAAACAAAGGCGTTTATCAACGTCCAGTAAAAAAAAATCATAAAATTACCTTTCTATGATTAACTATCAATAGGTATTGTATATTTATATTCATTATCATATATTTAATTGTTCGAATGTTTTACGTATTTCATTACAGTGCTAATCAGTGAATACATTGTGTATTAAGAATTTCGTATAGTTTCCATCCCAGTGGCAGAATCACCGCGACGCTGCGTCGTACGTCGCAGATTTTGGACAGTGTCTGCAAACTATTTTGTAATAAAGTTTATCATGTGCTCATAAAATAAATCCAATCATGAAAAATATCAAAGTTATTAATCACATTTGCAAAAGAACTTAACAATTACTATATAATGCACATTGAATCCTCCAACCCTTGCGCAATCATCGTCCCTCCCCCTCTTTCTTCCCTATGCTGAATGGGCTCCCCTAGCGACTGCGATTTGACCTTGAAGTACGCTAAGTGCCTCATATCGGTATTGGCCAATGTTTTCTACGCGTTTCATTCTGATACGTTTCTGGCACGGAGCTTTTTACTTGAAGATGGATGCGTAAATAGATAAAATTCGCTGTTTTGATTACGATGCTACATCAGTGGCGAATCCAGGAGAGGGGCTATCGGGCTGCAGCCCCCCCCCCACAGCTAAACCAAAATGCTTGATTTAATTTAAAATCACTACAACTGTTTGATCTTAATTTTCATTTAAAAAAAAAAGTAATAAAATCGTGACAACATTGCTTTCTGACTGGACAGGCTCAAAAATTTTCCTACTTTTCTAGTCATTCCACTGCACTTGTAGCGTTGGCGCGGTCGAAAACATTTTTTGACCAGTTATTTCATTGTGCTTTTTATTAAATTATCGAAAGTGTTGTAGTGTTCTTTATTATTCTTATTGTCAGGAGAGGAAAGTCTGTAATGTTAAAGTGTTTTGATTTATATAAGCCATGAGGTTTGACATTCGTCACTACGATACAAAATTTTTATGACCTCCGCCCCCCCCCCCCAGACCCGAATCCTGGATTCGCTACTGTGCTACATTATTACGAAAAAACTTAAAGCAGCATTATTTACGCCAGCATAAAAATAAACCTCCAAAGTTTCGATTGATTTCTACGGCTGCAAATCAATCATTTTTTTAAAAACGGGAGCGAAAAAAGAACAAATTCTAAAATAGATCAAGACGAGGAACAGAGTTCAAGCCAAGATTGCCCCAATTTTAAACGCTCTAAGCCCGATCTTTTGGGAAATGAGGAAGAAGAAATTATTTCAGAACAGACGGACACTACCAAAATTACCAGTGAAATTCCGGATTCCCTCAAGTTGCCCAGTCCCAGTGTCACAGAATTGCTGCAGAAATTAATGATAAATCAGATAAATGTGCTAATAAGTTTCAAAGTTTTTGTTTCATAAAAAGAGCAATTATTTATTGCATTTTAAATTAAAAACATACAAGAAAGACATTCTTTGACGTACTTAATTTTTTTTTTTTACAATATACAAGAGGTATAAATTTTTAAATAACATCTAACATATTGAAGAATATTTCATTTATATGAGCTAGTGATGTATTGTTTTGAAAAAAATCACCAAAACAGGAAGACACCAAGTGCTGTGTCTAAAACGGAAAAGTACACAAATATAATTTTCTGCATAGGTATTTGTGTAGTATTCTTAATTTTACTTCTGAAACAACTTGATACTTCATTATTGTTAATCATCTTCCCAAAGAAAAGATTAAACTTCAGAAAGACTCTCTTCAAAAAACATATCATAATTATCAAAATAGTAAATATCAAGAATCTATTAGCGATATTCCCACCATATTAACTCCATGGATCAAAAGACATCATAATTGCACGACTTTTAACCCAGATGATCATCACACCGGCTCTGTTGAATAAATCTGGTCTACACAATAACCCCACATGTCAAATTTGAAATCAAGAAAACAACATTGAACACACCATCTTGTACTGTCCCAAATATTCAAATCTCCGGAAAAAACTCAATTTTGATAATCATTTTTTTTTTCTTCATTCAAAAAAACTGTTTCTAATAAGGGGCAACTTAGGATTCTTCCCCAATTTTTGAAGCTTTTTGATATCTATTAATTGCATCTTTTTGGAATTAGGGGATAATGGCCTCTGTTGCTAGAAATCCCATTAAACACATTTCAATCAATCAATCAAAGCACATGAAATTATCAATATGAATTTTTATATTGTTTAAGAATAATTAAAAGTAAAAATTTTACCAAATTCAAATTATTTTATACATATTATTTACTATGATAATCAGAATATTCTTAAGATATTCCATAAATGGCAGAAATATGAAATCAGGGTGCGTAGTGAGAAATTGCTGCAAAAATTAAGCACTTTTAAGGACTTTTTAAGCACCTTAGCCAAAGGTAAACTTGCCTTTATACGGCGTACGTACATACGTCGACCCACGTATTTTCTAAGAAAGCATATGATGGTTTTCTGTTTTATAATGATACATAGTTCTTTTAGTGAAGTTAAAATATATTTTTAAATTTGTATTTATTTACACAGCGATCTTCTATTGTAAAATAAGGGATGCATTTTTATTTTACAAAAAAATTAAAATGATAATGCAAATTTTCGTTATCAAAAATTAAATCAACTTTTATAAGATTAACCATAAAAGTATATGTTACCTTTCAGCTTGTTTCCATGGAATTAATA
>BGPR01043727.1:0-12851 GCA_013235015.1 Araneus ventricosus | reverse complement strand
CAACTTATTTTGCAACGACCGAAATGTGGTTCGCAGAATCTTTTTTATGCGAATCGCTATGTGGCTGCAGTTAATGAACAAATGTTTACATTTAGATATAATTGATTAAATATTTCAACAAAAGGCTAATAGTCCTTATTATGTGTTAAAGTAAGAAGCAAAATAAGTTATTGTACCGTCAGATAGGAAACTTGTTTGGCTGCGTCTTAACCCTAGAATGGCAACTTTACTTCTCAGATTTCACAGTTTGAATGGGAGAAGGAGTCACTTTGACTCAGTGGCGAATCCAGGGGGGGGGCTATCGGGCTACAGCCCCCCCCAGAGCCAAGCCAGAATTCTTGATTTTATTTAACATCATTACAACCTGCTTTTTCTTAATTTATCTCTTTTAAAAAAATAATAAAATCGTTTCAACATTACTTTCTGGCTTGACTGGCTCGAAAATTTTCCTACTTTTGTAGTCATTCCACTTGTACTTGTAGCTTTGGCATGGTGGAAGACATTTTTTGGCTAGTTATTTCATTGTATTTTTTATTAAATTATCGAAAGTATTGTATTGTTTTTTATGATTCTTATTGTCAGGTGAGTAAAGTCTGTAAAGTTAAAGAGTTTTGGTTTACTTTAGTCTTGAGATTTTACCTTCATCACGGCAATACAAAATTTTTATGACCTCAGCCCCCCCCAGACCCGAATCCTAGATTCGCCACTGCTTTGACTGAACGTTACCATTACAGAGTTAAAATAGGTTCATTAACCACTTAACTGAATATTTTCTTTGCTATCTAATAAGATGACCCCTCCTGTTTTGGAAAGGGGCTGTCGTTTTCATTCATCTAAGAAGGCGTAGGATACTTAAGATGTTTATGGATCCTACATATTTTTTGTGTCAAATTATAAAGCTAATTAATGATTCAATTTTAGTTTATAAGACTAAAATTTCGATAATTCGACGCACGAGTATTCTCGGGCTGTTAAGTTAAGCGGTTAAAATGGTTTAAAGATAAGGTTACGTGAATTTTTCTTTTTATAAAATTATAGAAATTGTTCAAATTGGAACGCGAATCGGAATAGCCTAAGAAGCAGTTACAATAACTAGTAGGCCTTATAAAATGAAATTGGAGTAAACTAAACTCACCCCCCCACACACACATACACATAGAGACAAATACACAATCATAGACAGACACACACACTAAAGAAAATCGGAAAATTTTATTTAAAGACAAAACGACTGCCACGACTGATTTAAATAAATAATAATAATAATAATAAACTCCGGCGAAATTACACTTGAGGATTTTATAATTATAATTTGTAGATTTCCTTTATAATGTCCGTAAACTGTCTGTAAAACTTATACAAAAGCAAATAAGTAATGCGGTACCTTGTGCAGGAATTGCGCTAGAGTTTGCCTGACGGGGAGGCCCGATTTGCCCGAAAGGGGGAACGACCTGCTGTATGGGAGGATGAGTGTGATGAAATTGGTCTCAAATTTTCACCAGATTATTATTTATCAACTACAGTTGAATACCCAGTACAAATATTTCCCCCCGACTGGATATAAAATTTTTCAATACCCCGAAGGGGACCCTGGCCCCCTGGTCCCCCCCCCTCTGCCCCAACCCTGACCTTGTGCGAGTTAGTTTAATTGGAAAAAAGTCCCGTGTGACGTATGCCCCTCCTCCGACAGCTTAGATTGACTTAGGAACAGGTGTGTGCATTCCCAGGGCCGGTCACCGTTATATTTGAAATGGTTTCTCATGTGTGGTTTTATATCCAAATTCAAAATAGATCCAATTTGTCTTTATGGTTTTATTGACACACACAACACCGTTACGACACATATATATATACAAGTAGAATCACATGGCTTACAGCCGGATCAAAATCTACACCCGCTCGGGGGTAGGGCCAAAAGGAATCTGAAGATGAATCCCTGCGGGGGTGGGGATGACAGTTCTACTTTTCACCTTTCTGGGGATTACTGTAGTCAAGTTGCCACAATATTCACTCTCAGCTGACATTCACTATTAATCGACACTGTGCTTAACAGATGTCTTCTTCCCTACCTATTGCACGGAATGTTGTGGAATTCCCGAACAGATGTTTATTGTCCAGGCAGGTGTATTCCCCGGCGCAATGGACATTTTCCTGCAACCGATCCAGATTCACCCTCTTCTACTGACGGGCGACTGTCTTTCAATACAAAACTTTTGTGCGCGGTGTCCTTTCAACTTACTGCTTGGAATGTGGCAATCCTGAGCATAATGACGAGTAGGTGTCCAGGTGTCTTTTGAGAAGACCAGCGCGTTTTCCCATGAGAATCAACTGAGCAGAGAGTTTTGCTGCAATAAAAATTCCGGACCTGGACGAGGAGACTATGAGATGAATCCCGACAGCCAAACTGGTTGGTTGTATTTCCCGAGTCCGAACCGGACATTTTTAGCGAAACCCGCTGTTTTTTTTTTTGTCGTTGAATCAGACGCCCCTCCTTGGGCTTACTTTATTATTTTATCATAATCAAGATAACTATGTGATCCAGATGTAAATATCTTAATAAATCTATTTAGATCTTTAACTTAGCTATGAATGTCCTTTAAGCTTAATTGAAAGACGTTACACCCGCTTTTGTCCCATCTTCACATTTCTGCACTATACCAACAGGAGGATGTTTGACCCTCGCCAGATTTAGCAAGCACCAGGCCCGTATGTACGATGAATCTTCTGTGGAATCGAGGATCCTCCGGTTTCCAGGCCAAGACACTGCTACGGGGCCACCGCATCCCGTGCCCTAGGCGAATTAAGAAAAAAAAGCATATTCTTAATTAGCACAAGATGCTGTACAATATTCATACGATATCTTCACATTTTGTGCGGCAATCCGAATATCGTAGCAACATCTTGGTAATATCGTAAAATATATTTTGTGGTAATAGGGTTGTGACGATAGGATTATCTACGAGAAGGCTTTCGACTTGTAGTGATCGTAGCGCCATCTTATTCTGTGATGTATATAAGTCAGTATCTACCTCCGGACCATGAGAATTCCTTTTGTCTAGTCGTTAAGATACTCGACTCGGGACCCAAAAGTCTCCGGTTCAAATCTACATACTGATACAGTGGTGACTAACGGACGAAGAACACACAACAACTACTTTCAGTCCCACTAATAGATGGTAGCACCAAAAATCACATCAATTCCATCTTCTGCTACATTCACCAGATGGCAGCACTACACACACACACACACACACACAACTCCTACCGCGACTCAGCTCTCCCAGTTCAAAGTCTATGATGCATTTCACAGCAGAAAGTCTATGACGCATTTCATAGCACATAGCCTGCACCTGCCTGCGCACAAACAATGGGGCAGCAATCTGTGCATATGCAGCCGGGAGTGCAATTATCGCTTCCTTGATATTCAGATAATATCAAACAAGCTGGGCGTTTCTCCTGTAGTGATCGTAGTGCCATCTTATTCTGTGATGTATATAAGTCAGTATCTACCTTCGGACCATGGGAATTCCTTTTGTCTAGTCGTTAAGATGCTCGACTCGGGACCCAAAAGGCTCCGGTTCAAATATACGTGTCTGCCAAAGACTCTTAAATTACATGAGGTGGTAGATATAAAAAACTTTTAATACAGAAGTTGTTCGTTATGATAAGGCAATTAATTGAATAATCTCTCTATCTTCAATAATAAAGGAGTTATAGGGAAATGAAAATTTCAACTCCCATATCCATCCCCTGGATGACCCATAATCGGAATCAGTCGAGATTTTTACTCTAACTACAACATGTCACTCGACAGTTCAAATCCAATCAAAATTACTCTATTATATTCAATTCAGCCTATTAATATATTTGATAAAGTTTCTATTCTGACTAGCTTGCTTTGAGAACACTTTTCGGTAATTATTTTGAACACTCTGGATATGTATAGACAAAAACAAGAACAAAGAATACATGTTTAAATTATTATGGACACATAGTTTTCGCCTTTTCCAAAATAAAAATATTAAGACATTTTACAAATCTTTTTATTACAAGCTTTATTATTAACAATCTCTATATTTTTTCTAGACTTATTAATTTGTTTTAATGTAGAATTGAAATTTGGAAAAAAAACTATATTAAACCACTAGAGCGATACTCTGTCCAATAGAGACACGTTGACTTAGGTTTAACCCGTGAACCCTTAAAAGCCCGATTTTATGAAAATTGTTTTTAAAATCTTTTTTGGCTTTCATTTTTTGAATAAAACATGGAAAAATACTTCAAAAAATCCTGTCTTGTTTTAAGTATGGTTTTTGTTTTAAAAACAGTATATTAACAACTGACGACACTAGGTTTTATTTCAGAAAAAAATTTCATTGTTACAATTTTTTTGATATTAAATACAAATAAATTTTAAGAACTAATAATACGGATAAGGAATTTTCTTCAACGTTGTAGAATAAAGCTAAAAAGCATATCTAAAGAGACGCAGTTTAAAGTGAAAAACATCAATTTATTTTTATTTTTTCATCAGCCCCCAGGCTGCCATCTTTATGTTGTAAATTTGATTTAATAAAAATTTCAGCATGTATAATATCGTGAACAACTGGCTTTAGAGCTTCATTCTTATTCTCAAGATTTTAGAAGTCAAAATTGGGTATGTTACTTAAAGGCAAGACAGGGCATGTGAGGGTCAACAGTGCAGTTTTCTGTACCGTTTAATTAGATGACCCTCTTCAGTTTTGGGAATGCGTCGTATTGATTCAACTAAGAGCCCACAGAACACTCGAGATGTTAATGGATTACCAATCATTTTTGTATCGAATGAAAACATCTATGAATGATTTAATTTTGGATTATAAGTGTAAAATTCTGTATTTCGTCGCACGAACTGAACTAGGACATCACTGTTAAAGTGTTAAAATATATTAGCAAAACGCTACGGGGGTACTTATGCTGTTGGAACATTTGACATGAAAGACATACAAATTTTTCAACAAAGTACCATTTTATCAATGTCATTTGTAATTTTCATTGCATTCTTCATTTCTTTGTTCCGCTCAGGGGCACATCTTCTTCAGGTGTGACGGGCTTCACGACCCCGAGGTACCCTAGTGTCTGGCCTCCTTTCTAGTTTTTCCTCCCCTTGAGTTTTTGCTTTTTCCTTTCTTCCCTCGAGGGTAGGCAAGGGAGCTCTCCATGAGAAGCTATTGCCGCTCTGTTTGCTTCAAGCCTTTCATGGACAGCAATATACCCCCACGTGTTGGCCGTGGTTGGCGACCCTGTAGATGGGTGGTACATTTTGGTCCCTGGTGTATCAATCGGCCGATATCCTATCCACTTGGCTGGTCTGCTCAAGGGGATCAAGCGACAGTGGTCAACTTCTGGGGTTCTGCGTTAAAGGTGGTAGACGTTCCCGGAACTGGCCCTTAGCGTATAGGTCCTGGCTAGCATACAAGGCAAGTACTGAGGCTGGGGATGCCCAGAGCCAGCAACTGCCTCTCCTTGTTGGGCTCTGTGGTGGGCAGTGTCTTCGGGGCCTGAATCTTTATACTTTTTTATGGGTTCTTTTGTGAAACTACCGACCGAACAGTATCTGAACATTGACATTGACAAAATATCACAACAACGATTTTTGATTATATCTCTTCCTGACAATCAGTTATCTAGATCGTCACTTTTTGCAATTGAGAAAGGTTTACACGGTATTGGCGGAAGTCCTAAGAGTGTTTAAAGATTGAGATCTGGCGACCTGCTCATCGAAACCACATCAGCAGTTGAAACAAAATCTTTTCTTTTAGCTAAGAAATTTTTAGATTATCAGATATCTGTTACAGTACACAAAGCTCTTAATTCTTGTAGACGTGTGGTATCTGATAAGGAATTAATGATGGCTTCTGAATCGGAAATTATCGAAGGTCTCTCTAAACAAGGCGTCATCGATGCTCGTCGAATAAAAAACAGGAGATGAAACGAAATAATTCCTACTAAACATGTTATACTAACATTTAGTTCATCCACGTTGCCTTCAAGCATCACAGCAGGTTTTGTTCGCTTCCTTTTCAAACCCTACATACCTAATCCTCTGCGCTGCTTTAATTGCCAAAGGTTCAGGCACTCAAAGGCTGCTTGTAGAGGCAAACTTACCTGTTCAAATTGCGGGATTGACGGCCATTCAGCAAATGATTGTAAGACAGATCCACACTGTTTCAATTGCAAACAAGACCATTCATCTGATTCTAAAGACTGAAAAGAAAATCCAGGAAATTAAAATAAAACAGAATATCACGTATTCTGAAGCCAAATAATTAATTTTATATATAAAATTATTAATAATTATTTTTTAATAATTATTAATTAAAAAATTAATAATTAAGTAGGAAAAAACTCCTTCATACTCACAAGCAGTTAAATCTTTACTGACCCAAAACACGCAAACTGATGAAAACATAACAAAAGTTATCATTCCGCCCTAAACTAAACTTAAACCTAGCAAAGTCAGTAATAATCTGATACAAAGTTCCCTCAACACAAAAAAAATCAGACTCGTCTGCTATGACTCTATCTGCACCTCAAACATCTCAACTAGCACAGAACAAATCTTCTAAACCTGTAATGAAACTTTCGAAGAAACCAAAACTGACTAAAAATGTCAATGTTTGGAAGTGAAGAAGAAAAACAAAAATACACCTCTATCAAAAGAGGATTTCTTGAAACCCTCGGGCAAGGAAGAAACCTGGAGAATTGGACTCCACAGGAGATCTCTCCTTTAAGGTGATAAACTCGGAGGAAGAAATGTCAACAAGTGTCAGTGACGACCCATCTTCTTCAACCAAGAAGATCTAAGGGCTTTTTTCCTTTTTTTAACCTTTTTAATGGCCTTTGTTTCCGGGAGCTGTCATGGTTTTCGCAACAAATCTTCTGATATGAAAGATATTATAAATAGTTACAAACCTGCATGTATTGCCTTGCAAGAAACTTATATCGGAGACTACGATAGAGTTCAAATTAGAGATTATTCTATCTTTCTAGTGCCAGAGCTTCTGGTGGTGTTGAAATTGCTGTAGCAAATGATATACCTTTTAGTTGCTTTTCTTCATAAAAACATCTAGTTGCCATCTTCTTTGATATTGAGAAGGCATACGATCGCACTTGGAGGCACGGGATTCTCAGTGATTTGTATGCCTTTGGTCTAAGAGGAAACCTTCCAATTTCCAATCGAAATTTTCTGAGACTCCGGAAATTTCAGGTCCGAGTACGGTTTGAGTTCTCAGATTCCTATATCCAAGAGGAAGGCGTACCTCAGGGCAGTGTTCTTGGTGTCTCTCTATTCATTGTCAAAAGCAACAATATTTTACCATCATTTGTCAAAGGACATTTATATGTCGACGACCTGTACATTTCATATACAAGGACCAAATTTCTTTTATTGAGCGACAAATTCAAATTGCTATTCACAAAATCAAACACTGGTCTGATTTTAATGGTTTTAACTTTTTTGCATCCAAGTCTTCAGGTGTTCAATTTTGGCACAAAAGGGGTCTTCATTTAGATCCTGAAATTGAAAGGGATGGTATAATAATTCAATTTGAAAATCAAGTCCGATTTTTGTGCATTCTCTTTGATCGTAAACTCATATTTTGTCACACATAAAATATTTACGGAAAAGATGTGAAGGGGCATTAAACATTTTAAAAGTACTTTAAAATACCTCATGGGTATTAGATTTTGGTATGTATGCGGGATGATAATGAAGACATCATTCAGTGCAGACAGCAATTTAATAGACAACCACATTTAAACATAGAAACGCTGGACATAACAGTAACGACGACATTCTTCAAGAGAGTCAGAGTCAGCTCCGGTTTGGGCTGGTTTTCTGAGTGTAGGCGTTCGCACCAACGCCACCTATTGTAAATATCTTACAATGGGGAGCTGATGGACTCACATTACAGCGTGTATATCGAGCCGCTATCCTCTCCAAACTAGATTATGGTAGTGCAATTTATGATTCTGCTCGAAAAAGCGTTTTGGAAAAATTTGATCCTATCCATCATTCTGCACTGCGGCTATGTTCAGGTGCATTTAGAACATCACCAAGTTCAAGTTTATATGCTGACTGCTATGAAGCTCCTCTGAAAAGTTGACGTCGAATGCTCTCCTTACACTATTATTTGCGCATCTCATCTAATACTAGGCGTCCATGTCATGGGTTTCAACTTCGCCCCTTTTTACATCGCTTACAACAAGCAAGACCATCCTCTGTGCCAACCTTTTCCACAAGAATGCATCATCTTATGAAAAATTTTAATTTACATAAAGTACCAATTTTACAGCAAATGAGTTTCTTTCCTTCTTGGAAAGATTCTGAATTTAAATATTTGAACCCATTTGGCTTATTCGATAAATTTGACACGTGAACACAATCTTTCAGCAACTTTTTGCAGATCATCGACAAAGTTTTCATGATTTTGTCCTTATTGTTGCAAAAGTCTTACTGTGGGTGTATGGTGTAAACAGTCCAACACGCAGGACAATGGATAATGAAGGTTTATTTACAAATATGCAGGAAAACATGGAACACAGGTACAGGAAACAATACTTCTTGCACAGATTACCAATGTAAACAGACAACAATTCACAGGTAATAACAGTTCAGTACTTTGTTATTTAACAACACAAACAGTCAGCAAATAACTAGTAACGACAATAACTGCACTTTCAATAGCGCTCAGCTCACCAGCTTCCTATCTCGCACTGCGGACGAACTCCAAAGATGTTCGCGCTCCAAGGCGATCCCAGTCGAACAACACACACTCCGTCATCCAAACGCTCGCCTTATATAGTTTACCCCTGCAGGCCGTGACGTCACATGGAATTATCTAGTACATTCAAGCGTATCTTCTCTCCTAATGGAAATATGGAGAGGATTCCAGCACATTTGAAATCCCATATTTCGTCGCCAAGTCGCCAAGATGGTAACCAAAGTCGGGAAACCAGACGTGGCTGCTGCTAGTCATCCCATACTTACCCCTGTAAAACTCTCTTCCCAACCATAAGACTGACATTGCTGGGAAGCGACTTTCCATGTTTGTAACACTATTTATACAGACGGGTTTAAATTATCCTCTAGAGTTTCATTAGCTGTTGTTTTCCTAAATCAGTTTCAGCTTTTACTCTCCTTCCTTTCTGCTCAATATTGTTACAAACATGGAAAGTCGCTTCCCAGCAATGCAAGTCTTATGGTTGGGAAGAGAGTTTTACAAGTTTAAGCATGGAGTGACCTCAGCGACTATTATGGCACTCCTGACCTTGGCGACAAACTTGGCGACCATTTTGGCGATTTGGCGACAAATAGATGATTCCCGAAAATGCAACCCTTTTCTCGATATTTATACTAGGAAAGGGAATGCACGAGGAAACACCATGTGACGTCACGGCCTGTCGGACAGAATATTTAAGGACGGCGCCTAGATCAGAGGAGCGTCTTTGATCGACTGGTTACTTCTCTTTGAAGCGCGAACGTCTTTGGAGTTCTAACCGCTGTGTGAGCTAATCAGCTGGTGAGCTCAGTTGTTATTGCTGTTACTAGTTATTTGCTCACTGTTTGTGTTGTTAGATATCAAAGTGCTGAACTGTCATTACCTGTGAATTGTTGTCTATTTACATTGGTAATCTGTGCAAGAACTATTGTTTCCTGTACCTGGGCTACGTGTTTTCCTGCATATTTGTAAATAAACCTTCATTCTCCATTATCCTGCGTGTTGGACTGTTTACACCATACACCCACAGAAAGAACTTTTTGCAACAATATTCACAGCAGAGATTACAGCTGTCCTCTATGCTTTAAAACAGATTTTAAAATGTCCAATGGGTATATATGCAATATACACAGATTCTCTAAGCGTCTTACAGGCGTTGAATTCCTTGCATTGTAAAAGTCATCCATTGGTGTTTTCAGTGTTAGATCTCTACGAAAAGCTTATTTCCAGAGGATTTTCTCTAGTTTTCTGTTGGGTTCCTTCCCATGTAGGTATCACGGGAAACGAACAAGCAGACACTAATGCTCCTTCGGCCACCCACTTTTTACATGAAACCGTGCCAGTTTGCGATCTCAAGAAATATATTAAATCCTGTGTGGCAGAGACATTGGGAACAAGAAAAAAATAATAAACTTCACAGCATTAAACCTATTATTGAGAACTGGTCAGAGGATTTTAGCCGTAAAAGGGTCACAATTCTGACCAGACTTCGCATTGGGCATACCAGGATTGCCCACCGTCATCTTCTGCTGGGTGAGCCAGCTCCTACTTGCCCACACTGTAGCTGTACTATGTCTGTAAAACACATACTCATTGAATGCATGCATTTTAAAATCCATCGTTTGCGATTTTTTAACGCGAGCTCACCTACTTTAACAACAATAATTGGTCGTCACCCTCACATTTACCCTTTTGAATTTTTAAAAATCATTGGCTTTCATCCACATATTTAAACAACTTGTTCTGACTATTTTACGCCTTGCTCATTTTTACCGCTTCTCGCTAAATAAGTACCTTCTTTGAGGCATGGCAGGACAAGCAAAGAGATACCGAAGAGACCAAACTCCAACAGTAAAATCATTAGATATAAACTTTTTCTTTGTGTATGTGCGTGGACACGGGCCTTTCCCTTCATACCTTCTTCGCTTCAATCTTCGAACACATGACAACTGCTCGTGCGGAGAAAAAGGAGATCCAATTCACTATGCCACAAAATGTCCGTTTACCCTCTCTTGGCATTTCTAAACTCCAACAGTGTCACTTAAATTACAGTGGTTGAAAAACATTCTCACGAACAACTTCTCAAGAACCCGACTTCGACTCCTAATGCGTTTCATATGCGATGAGAACAATCTCATTGTAGAGAATAATAATTGAGCACTCATCCACCCAGACTGACACACACTTCCGGCTACTTATGATTTTTTTTCCCTCTACGTATTTTTTTCTATTTTGTATTGTTTTCTATGTTGTTCTGTCCAGTGTATGTTTCTTTTTCATTTTCATTTGTTCTTGTACCTGTTACTTGTTTTTGTCCCTTCTTAAAAAATAAAATTCGCCTCCATCCATCCAAACCGGAAGGGAGCCAAATGGCTCTAAACACGGGGATGCAGGTGATGTAATGTAATGTAATGCAATGTGTGTGTGCGTACGTGCTTGCGTGTGTGTGAAAGCAAGAACGAATGAATGCTGAAATTTGTATGCTATTAACTAAACTTTTTACCTTGCAGCAATCCTCCCCCTCATGTAGCTATATTCAATTTGGTTAAACTCATATTTTAATAAGCTCTAAATTTGCTAAACTTAATAGGAGTCGAAGATTGTGGCCCAAGAGGCTGTACGCTTCGCCCCCCATCACTGTTGGTCGCTAAATAAGCATGTGAAAGTTTGATTTTTTTTTGCATTTGACTTTTATTGATTGTTTTTACATATTATTACCTTTTCACATATTACAACCTTTTTACATATTACTACCTTTTCACATATTACTACCTTTTCACATATTGCTACCTTTTTCATATAACTACCTTGTTTGGCGCAGCATGGCTAAATACTGGTCCTTGCGCCATAAACCCTCAAAGAAACCAAACCATTTATTTGCTATTAACAAAATACTCGGCATTTTTGAAATATGAAAAATATCATTTTTATTTTAAGAAATTTTACTTGCGAGTTAGCCTAAACGTTGAATCATCAATTTTCTAAAATGAAAAGAAATTTTCCTTCTCATTATCATTAAAGCAGCTGCAATGGCATTTTTTATTCCATTTATCTAGTTTTCCAGATGTCGAATTTTATGGAGATTAATCCAAATCTAGATTGTTCTAAAAAATTCAAAATACATATCAAAATAGAGTTAAAGATTGTTTATCATCAGTTGAAAAAATGGAAGAAAGTAGGTAGTTATAATAAAAAAAATTATATGACATTCGAACTTATAGAAGGAACATCGTAGAGTGAAAATGTTCCAGGCTTGTTTAGTTTGGTTTGATTGCATCAGTCGTTGCATTCTGTGCGTAACGATTTTTACATCACGCAATTTACAGAAAGAATGTCAATCAACAACATTTTCATGTAAAAAACGCATTTTTTGTCTTGTTTAAAGTTTAAGAACTCTTTGCTCAGTAATGCCTAAATTTGCCTCTATTTAATTTTTAAGCTATTTTTTTTGAGATCTATATTATTTTTAAAAATATACTTTTAAATATAACAATAATAAGGAGCATATGAATGTATTGCGTATGAACGCAATAACTAAAGCAATGAAAAATATTGCAAAATATACTTTAAAATATTTTTAAAAATTTATTAAAATTAGAGAATAAATTGTACGAATAAAAAATTGACATCTCTCAGAAGCTTTTTTTTAAATTTTAAAGCGATGTGAAAATAGTTTTTGTGGAATATTATGCTCAAAAAGATGTTGAGGAAGAACGTTAACATTTTGATTGATTTTTAATTAAACATCTAATTAAAATTTTGAGAATCCCTTTCTACCCAAGAAGAAACTACGTGCCAAATTTGGTAGATGTAGGTCCAACGGTCTGCGCTGTAGAGCGTTTTGAAAGATTTTTGGATCAGCGTATCTTTAGTAATCATACCACACCTTCTTACATTTTTGTAAAGGCTCCCCTGCAAATTTATCTGAATTTATAAAAATAAAAATTATAAAATGCATAAAAACAATCAAAACATTGTTTAAAATACTAAAAAAACAAAATAAAAACTACAAAAAATCTCTATGAAAAATCAACAAAAAATTATTTAAGTTTTTAGTTAGTGTTTCCCTCACTAGATGGAGATAGGCGC
>BGPR01043726.1:0-12851 GCA_013235015.1 Araneus ventricosus | reverse complement strand
TCGTACTTTACGTTCAGATTTACGTATTGCTGAAGTTCGTCAGTAGTAGTAATTTTGTTCACAGTTGAGTACTAGACATTTGATCATTTGCAACGTGCTGATTTGGTGGATTTCCTTTTAACAATGAAACTCCACTTGCAATAAAATCAACCCAGACAGCGTTAATTCCTTGGATATATGTATTTGGAACGTTACCTTAAAACCAAACTTGGACATTTTTTTCCCTTTCATAAGTAACAAGTAAATAATATTACCTATTGTGGCTGAATCAAAACTATGGCTTTCGCAGCGTTTTACATACCTTAATAATGATTAAATTCTGAGAAGAGCAAAACGCAAGTCTTCTATCCATCCTTTTAAAGCTCCATTTTGCGTGTAAACAAAGTCTTTAGGTGATTGGTGATGCATTTATAGTACTTAAAATGTAAATGTTGTGAAAAATTTCCAACAAGAATTTTCCTGACAGCAAGGAAATCGATCTAAAAAAGAAATTTCACTCGCAGAGTAGTCGGAGATCAGAAAGATAAGCAAAATAGAAATGTCAACGTCAGCAGCGAAAAACTGGAGAATCTGTCGCAGAAACCCATGTGTATCAAACTGTCACTCTATATTTATGGAACGACAATTGCTTACCGCGTGTTCGAAATCCCGCACTTAATGCAATTTTATCAGTCCTAATGTATCAGACTGCTATCCTGGACATGATAATAAATAAGTAAAACAATGTTATATCATTTAAAAAATTCTTCAAAATTAAAGGAATGAAATAACAATACAGGAAGATAACGAGGTATAAATAAAAGAAATATTTACGTCTTTCTATGTACAAGCTTTATTAAAGAATTTATTGCTACCATTTATTTAATAATCATGTATCTCGTAAATCAGATTCAACTAATCCCTTGGTTTAGCATACAGCTATGTTATAATAGGCCTAATAGAAAGTTTGTTTCGAGGGAATTTTGTAGAAATTTCATTTATAAATCATCGAGATTAATAATTGGCATTAAAGTGTAGCTATAGGAAATCTTTAGTGCAAGACTATTTTCATGTTGCTATTACAAAGAAGTAAATATAAAATTACTGTGGTATAACTTCCTTTAAAATCAGCTTTCACTGCAACATTTTGTTTAATAAGATATCATTTTATTGAAAGCTTCTCTTCAACGCTGTTTGTTAAAAAGAATCAGAAGGTTTACGCAATTGCTGCTTATTTTCTAAGCCAAAAATTGTATTCAGGTTATTTGAGGTATGACTTTCAGGTTTAGGGACGAGAAAAACACTTCTTTTCCTAACAATATTCGCGCACGCAACCGTTGCCTTTCTTTTACCCTTTTTCAGTACAGTATTAAATTTTCCGTGAATGACGCCCACCTTCTTTGCTCTCCTCCTTAAACTATATAATGAAACTAAAACCTCGTTTGTTTGCTCGGTAAATAAGCAAGTGCTTTCAATTTCCATGGCAAAACAGTTCCCCTTTCAGAATATTGAAAAAGGATCCCCTTTAGGTTAAGATTTAGTCTGTGTAAGAAATGAATTTCCCGCACGTTTTATAAAAGACTCCTAGAGTTTTTCTTTTTTTTAAATCAAGTACGCCTTATTACTTGATGAAGCCATATTCGTTCAACTTTCATAACATTTCGAATATATAAAATTCAGAACAATATTTTAAGGACTTTCACTTCCTAGACTGCATATCTAGCCAGTACAAATAGACAACATATAATTTGTCAATTCTCTACATAGGAAGCAGAATAGATTTTTTTGCAATGATAATGAAATATTTAATACAGTCCTCAAGTTATAATTTTGCAATTCGCAATTCTAAAAATAAAAGAATAAAGATATTAAATATTTTATGTTTAATACGAATGACATAAAACTGAATCGCAGTAACTGAAAATACATTAAAAATTAAAGCCATTCAACATTTATATCTTAAGTGTGATTAATTTTTAAAAGATATGTGAAATGGGTTCCCCCCCTCAACTGGCAACTTGGACTTATTCCTTATCGGAAAATAAGAAGAGAATAGAAAAGCTTAGAGATAGGTGTATATTGAACAGAGGGTAAGTTATCTTGGAAATCCAGATAACAGAATGAGGGTGGAAAACGGACATAAACCTCACAAAAAAAAGAACAATAACAGTAGAAGATCAACGCGTGGATCGGACTGAAGAGGATAGTTAACTGTTAGACGGTCGACAATGATCTGATATAAAATTTGGTTATGTGCATGCTGTAAATATTAGTTTTAAAATATCCTCTTCACAATTGTTATAGCTAAAAAGTCACCAGATTCATATTTAATTTAGAATCTAAGCGTTTTCATGCTAGTAAAAGCCCTTTCACTATTTCACAATCTAAATAAAGTTTAGGATCTATAATAATATTCATCAGTAATTTTTAAAAATTTAGTCATTTAACATTACGTCGTTTCTTTTTTAACTTACGACGTTTATTTTGGACTTTAAGTAGCTCTTTGGAACTAAGCAAAAATGTTTAAATTTTAAACTCATTCTGCAAAACAAAATTTAATATTTTTCATACATTTTTTTAGTAAAAAATATTTAAGGTTGTACAGTAAGATGTACTATATTATTAAATAGTAAGATGTACTGCATTATTATTTGTATTAATATTTATTCAATCATAAGTTTTCTTCAATATATTCTTCTAAATTATTTCTTGAAGAGCATTTTTTATATAATTAACCAACTTCAAACTAAGTAGTATGACTCAATGAGAAAAAGTTTTGTTATGAATTATATCACACAATCAGACGAAACCTTAGATCCAATCTCAGAAAAGTATATGCTTATTTGGATTAGGTAGGTTGTTGAAAACAACCTCCAAAGCAGCTAATGAATATGTAAGACATCCTGACATGCAACTACACATAAGCTAGCTGTGATCAAGTGACTGATCATTTACTAATTGTCAGCAATAATGAACAAGTGAGTTATCCCCAAACAAGAATTAAACCATATTGTTTCAGTCTATGTATCAGGTATATGTCTATATCATTCAAATGATACATTGGTGGCCAATGAAAATGCACCAACCTAAACCATCTAATATTTTAAACACAAAGTTGACGCAATTACTTTAACCCATTATCCGCCAAAACTATAAGGACTGTTTTTTTCTATAGGAATAATATTGATTATGGATTTGAACCATATAACATTAATTTATAGTGAAATTGACAAAAATCGTCTTACCTTTCGAAAGGTCGAGTGTTGCGTTTATGCAACGTCAGCGGAATAGGAGTATGGATTTTAAGTGAGTTGAATTGAACATGTGGGGAGTATCTTAAAGTTGAAAGCTGGAAAACTACACTGGCATACAAAAGTTAAGGAACATTTCGTAAAATGGGAGAAATTTGCAATTAATACGAAAACTATGTTTCAAAATCAGTTCTGGAGAATCGTGTGACATTCAGTAGAGTATCATATACATATTACAGTGAAGATTCGGTCACGAGGGCAATTAGGGGGACCACCAGAAAGGGATGAAGCGAAAATGGAGTTTCACCCATCCTGTTTCACAGAAAGCTGATAACGAGATGTAACTTTTATCAATTGTTATGGTTTAATGTGCATAATGTTTACATGCATTTATAATGAAGATATAAATGTTTCTTTAAAAAATCCCAACTTTTTCCGCATGTGTTTTGCTTATAACGTGCAGAGTTTTCATTCAAATTATTCAAAATTTGCAGAACACTTGACAATATGTTACAGAAGTATTTTATTAAACTTTGAAGTAAATATGTTGAATATTACAGGAAATATGAGTGTTTGTACTAAATAATTTTGTACTGCGCATATGCGAGACGCAGCGGAATTTTTCTTTCATAACTTCAAAGACAGATATATAGAGCAATTTAAAAAAATCCAGTTGAATCCCATTAAAATTCAGAAAGCTGTCGGCATTTCAGTGAGGTGAATTTCAATTTATCTTTAAGAGAAGCTAAATGATGAGGGTTCTTGCACAAACTGATAATTTTAAAACTTCAATTTTCGAATTATATTCGAGGAAATTCAATTTAAATAATGCATTTAATTTATAAGTGTTCATGGTATTCAGGATATTCAATTTTACTAAAATTCAATGTTACTGTTCGAAGATTCAAATTTAAAAAATATCAGTTTGTACAAGAACCCTCATCATTTAGCTTCTCTTAAAGAGAAATTGAAATTCGCCTCACTGAAATGCTGACAGCCTTCTGAATTTTATTGGGATTCAACTGGATTTTTTTAAAATTTGCCTACATATCTGGCTTTGAAGTTATGAAAGAAAAATTCCGCTGCGTCTCGCATATGCGCAGTAAAAAATTATTTAGTACAAACACTCATATTTCCTGTAATATTCAACGTATTTACTTTCTAATACAATACTTCTGTAACACATTGTCAAGTGTTCTGCAAATTTTGAATAATTTGAATGAAAACTCTGCATGTTATCAGCAACACACATGCGGAAAAATTTGGGATTTTTTAAAGAAACATTTATATCTTCCCGAATATTTGTGCTATGCTTACGAAAATGCATGTAAATATTATGCGCATTAAACCATAACCATTGATAAAAGTTACATCTCGTTATCAGCTTTCTGTGAAACAGGATGGGTGAAACTCCATTTTTACCTTCATCCCATTCTGGTGGTCCCCCTAATTGCCCTCGTGACCGAATCTTCACCGTAATATGTATATGATACTCTATTGAATGTCACACGACTGTCCAGAACTTCTTTGAAACATAGTTTTCGTATTAATTACAAATTTCTCGCATTTTACAAAAGGTTCCTTAACTTTTGTATGCTAGTGTATTTCAGATTTGTTATTTTTTTATTTATTTATTTATTTGTTATGTTTATTTGTTATAGATTACTTAACAGGTAACTAATCTATTATCAAATTTTAACATATTTTTCTTCTTCAAATTACTGATTATTTGCAGTAAATAGCTTTAAGCATGAAAAGTTTCACTACAATCATGATGTACAGTGCATTACAAACTTTGCATCGATAAACAGTCTGACTATGGCATTGCTTATAATGCAATCTCCTGCTGCGTTCAGACTTAATGATAAAATGCCCACATTCTCCATGTAATGGCTATAGAATACTGACATTACTATGTCTTCCTGTTACTAATCTGTATCTGGATCACTCTCCACTTCTCTTTCAAAGGGAGTTTGCAGAAGAAATCATGAAAACTCACATCTAAAATCCAATACAGATTTATTGCTTTCAGTAGTAGACAATTTTAACATTTCACACGCATTTATCTACGTTACATCAAAGTAATTATTAAATATTAGACCCTATATTTTCCCATGGATTCCTATCCTATAATTGCCTGCTAAATTGTGCATAAATCGATTCCTCCAACTTTTGTATTATACTGTTCAATTCGAGATCAGAAGACAAAATCTTTATAACTGCATTCTTGAATAATGGGTCTGCAGGAATGTATTGTAAAATATTATTATCATTATTCAAAATATTCCCATTTCTTCTTCTTCATTAATAGCTTTTGTATTTTCTGGAGAAACAACAACAAAATCAATTTCACTCTAGTCATCATCATCAAAAAATCTTTGAAGACATTCTTCTAACGTAAAATATCTCGTTTTATGTATTACTTTGCGCGCTGAAGGAGAAAAATTTTCAGTGTCTAACGGCAAAAGTAAGTGACTACCCTTTTACCGCTGGAGATGCGTTCAGCGACACCTGTTTTCTCTACTCCGTCCACAAAACCACAAACAATTTATTGATGGAATATTGTGATATCTTGTGACCTTGACTAAAAATAGATCATCTCTGACACTCATGTTTTCCTCACTGTATAGTAGAACCTCGCGAATCCGAACTAATTGAGGCTGACCTCTGTTCGGTTTCCGGGAAATTCGGTTTATTAGGTAAAATACTCTTCTTCTTTTCCTTTCTAATCCTTCTGATCTGAATCATATCAGATCCATGAGGTCGTTCACCTTCATCACCTCCAACACGAAATCCGGTCGCTTAAGCAGGTCATCATGCACCAAGGCAACACAGTCAAGTCGATGTTGCAGAGTGGCCTCAATCATGTTGCACTTTGTGCAGATATTGAACTTTTTATCACCACGAGGGAATCCGAGGGTTTTTAAGTGACCGGCAGTTAAGCGAACCAAAGTTGTTTGGTCTTTCCTATCCCCCTTAAAATGTATAGTAGCACCGGGGCCTTTACTACGACACCATGAATGAGCTGGTGGATGCCTCCAAGAAATGTTAACAAAGGCTTTTCTTCTTGAATATAACTCAAGGTAAGTCAAGGGTTCTACATAGGCCTGAGGCATGGTGAAAAAGGAGAGAATAAGCAGATTCTGTTGGTACCAAGTACCTTGAGCACCCGAAGGTAGAAGTCTGACTTTGCTCCGGTGCCTGCCAGGCATTAGCTGAGCATAATGGAATGGCCTTCACGCCTAGGGTGGCCCTACCAGGAGATTAAACTGCCGACGTACGTCACCCATTCCGCCCAGTGCCACCACCCCGCCACGTTGAGGCTGCAAGGCAAGACTTGGGGGGAAATACTCTTCATATACCAAATGCAGTCGAGTATTATTCACTTCGGGTGATCTATAAAAGAGTACGGAGAAATCTAGCAGCGATTCAATCATCAAGCGTAACGTCAAAAGAAGATAGCCGATTTTGTTTCTACTCATTAATGTGATGCATTCATTCTTTAATTCAAGTGTTTCTTTTAACTTAGGAATAAACATTAGCTTTATTTCTGATTCTTAATGGTTATTTTCCTTCATTTTAAATAAAGATTTATCAGAAAATTTAAAAAAAAAGATCTTCGGACTCCCGAGGTTCCACTGTATTTCTTTTGCGAAAAGACCGGATCGACTGTTTTGATTTTAAAAAATGCTTAAAAAGAAGCTCGGTTTTAAAAATAAAATATTTGTTCAAGCCAAATATTTTTTACTGAAATATTCCCCATAATATGCAAAATTCAATAAGTGCTGTTCCAATAAAATTTGTTTGGTAGTTAATTTTTCAAACGCATTTGCGTCATACTAAATGCGTAAAACTAGAGGGTAAAATAACCTTCTTTTCAACAGAATTATCTTCCCGATTTAAATTAATAATACCATATTCATAAAAAAATATTAAGTTGTGCGTTTTCGTTGGCCACTGTTGTAATGCATTGCCTTTACTTGGTTTCATGCGTGTTCTAAATGAATGACTCAAATCAAAGGTAAGTTATTTCTTTGAATCAAAATATAAAGCAGCATTCTTACCTTAGACTGATAAACACAGGATAATTCAAATAAGAAATCAGATAAAATTTTGATTTCAGAAGAGTTTAAAAATGAATAAAAAGTTCAGATAACTAAATTTTGATTTAACATACTAGACTAAAGCGACAATTATTGTGATGACAAACCAGTTCTCTTATCGAGACTAACTTACTTAAAATTTGATGCCCTTAACAAGATGAAAATAACATTTATCCTAAAAATGTTGTCAACTCATTAAATCAAAAGATTTTAAATTATTATAAGTGGGCACGGAACTTTAAAAAAGTAAATGTAAATCAGCATCTGAATAATCAAGTGTAAGTTATTTTTAACTTTACAGAGGAATTAATAAGTCATGGAAGAAAATAAAGCACTTGTGGACCACAGAGAGGCGAAGAAGTTTTAAATAAAAAAAATGAAAGAATTTCGAATTCAAAAAACATTCCTGAGGGATAAAAAACTTTACTGAACTGAACTGAATTTTACTGCTTGAGATCACGGATTCTTAAAATAAAACGATTTCTTCAGGGCACGAAAGTTCCCGCGCTTATATTTTTAGAGAATCTCTTTGACCGGTTTAAGGAAAGAAATGCGAAATTCTAAATAAAATTTGAATTGTTCCTGAGATTTTACCGAACTTTATTTAGAAAAATCAAAAGCTTTCAACTTCGTGTGATGTGTTTTCTGAAGAAGACGCTCAGAGAAACAAAACTTTTTCTGAACTTTGTTGGAAAATCAGATCTTAACATGGAACAGGCTCCGTCCTTCTGAAATTTTACTTTTTCTCTGCACAAATCCTTATTTTTAAATATGAATTATGGTATTCTATATAAATGAGTATGAAAAATATAGAAAATAATTATAAAATTAATTTTAAATCTATGATTTTTTTTAAATCATGATATTTTGACAGATATTTGTAAAGCAAATACCAAAATCACACACATAAACTATGTAATGAATGAAATTGAAATTAAAGCACGCATTGAAGTTTCCTCCCAGGCAGCAAAACATCATCGGCCAAGCAACGGCCAAACATCGCCCACCGACGTTCACATCGTTGGGGCGACATCTTTCGCGACGTCGCCTGGTAGGTGGGCATGCACCACCGCTTTGCACTGGCCAATGGCCGGGAATAAATCGCCCCAAACGGTTTTACGAGCTTTGGCCGATGCATTTCCGACGATTGCCGATTATAGGGCGATAATGGGGCGAGGTCAAATCTACTAATTACCGACGTAAATTGAAGCATTTTAATCTGAGGTTCGAACCTCGGATTAAAATGCATGAATTAACCCTTCACTGTCGATTCGGGGTTGAGTTGTCCTCCTGCTCCCAAACTCGTACTCCTACAGAAGGGTCCACACCCCCTTTTTTCCACTCCCTCCTCGAGGCCGCGCTCCTACAGAGGGGTCCAATCCCTTTTTTCATCCCCCTTCTTCTGGTGTCATCCTAGTCCAACTTACAAGGAGACGGCAGGACTTGGGAAATTCAATTCGGGATGAAACTTGGCATATTAGTAGCATACCATTAGGGTGTTCACCCATCAATCTAAAAGAGTGCAATGGCCAGCCAATTCGGAGGAAATGGCCCTCAAACTTTGGGCACAACTTATATACTAGTAACTCTTTTCGAGAAATCAGTGCTCAGATAGCTCAGATGTCAGCGCGCTCGCTTATCATTTGGAAGGTCCGCAGTTCGGTCCTGGCTGAGGGTTCTTTATTTTTATTTTTTTCAAAATTTTTCCAAATTAAATAAAAAATTAGAAAAATATTTTAAATCAAAACTTTAATTATTTTTATGCAGAAATAACTTTATTTATATGATACTTGAATTACAGATGAAATAATAATAAACATAATATATAAACGGTAAAATAATTATAAATACATCTTTAATGGTGATAAATATTAACTATACTTAAAATTCTCATTCTAAATTCATTGAAAGTTTTAAATTATTGGGTTTTTATATTCACAAATTCTTCGTTCTTATTTTATCTTGGAAACAGTAGAAAGCAGATGTCAATATATTGAATACATATGCAGATGATCCAATATTTTAATGCTGGAATAAAAATAGCAGAGAGCAGCTGTTAATCTATTAAATGCGTAGGCAGATGGTCCTAAATTTCAATGATTGAAAAGGGACCAATGGATAAATGGCTTTACTCATTATCGTATGAAATTCTTCGACAGTGCTTTTACTTCTATTCCTTTAGAAACCCTGAACAAACGAGGTTATTCACCTTGGATTTTGAAGTGTTTTGCATTGCTTTTTGATTAAATTAGCATAGTACAGAGAGTTAAAATATTCTAAAGTGAAAATGTCTATGAATTATAATACTGCTAGTGTGTCGGAGGTTGAAGATGGAACCACACAAGAATCACTATACAGTGAAGTGTCAAAGTTGAGATTAAAAGATGCTGCTATTTATTATCAAGGTTTACTGGCTCAAAATAATTTAATTTTATCAGAATCTTCAGCTTCAATTTCTCATGAAGCAATGTTGATGGGTGAAGAAATTTTCCAAAATACTTTGGACATCCTGGCTGAAAAAATTATTGTGAGTGATGAAGAACTTATTCATGAAACTGAAAGGTGTCAAGAAAGTTATTTTCTGCCCAAAAATAATTAGTTTTAATTTGAAATATTTTTTTTTAAATTTTTAATTTAATTTGGAATAATATTGAAAAAATACGCAGCCAGGATCAAACTGCGGACCTAGCGAATGGTAATCGAGTACGCTGGCATCTAAGCTATCAGAGCACTGATTGCTTGCGGAGAGTTACTGGTATATAAGTTGTGCCCAAAGTTTGAGGGCCATTTCCTCCGAATTGACTGGGCATTGCACTTTTTTAGATCAATGGGTGAACACCCTAATGGTATGCTACTAATATGCCAAGTTTCATCACGAATTGAATTTCCCAAGTCGTGCCCTCTCCTTGTTAGAGATTTTCATCATGTATCGAGTTATCTGGAAGGTTAATTAATTAATTCTTATCAATTGGGAATGTTAGTTAATCAAGGCTTAATTATTAACTTCAATTAATTTATGAACTCATTTTCAATTGAACTTACTTGCACGACTTCAAAGCAAATTGTGACAAAACTGCAATTTCTTTAGCCGGGGATCGATCCGCCGACCATCGAGTTCGGAGAGAAACGCTCTAACCACTAGACTGCTCAGGACTTTGAAAGAAGTGATAAAATAATTTATTTAAATTTTACTTCACCATAAGTTCTCGTGCCGCCATCTATCTTTGTAAAGAGTAACTATTGTCAGAACACCTGTTTTTAAGTTAGCTTATTTGAGTGACAACAGGTTACTGCTACATGTCTAAACATGTTCGACTACGCATGGACAAGCGATAGAAAATTATTTCCGAAAAGTTTCTTTCTTTCTTTAATGATTTTATAATGCTTAATATATATAGAATATTTTTTATAATGTTTAATATATTTCACTCATAAATATTTTTTCGTTTATTTCTTTGTTTTAAACAAAAAGGTTTTTTAATGTGTCAGTTTTCCTACGAAACGATATATATATTTATATGACTGTAAAAAGAATCTGTTTTAAATATTTTTTTCTATTCAAAGTAAATCAAGATTTGCATTACACTGTGAAACGAAGAATTTATTATGTTTATTACAGATTAAAATTTCTTTGGAAAATGGTTGATTCTGAATCGAATGAAATTAAATTTTCTCGCAAAATGTTAAAAGTTACATTATTCCTCAAACTTCTAAACTTATTTTAAATTAGAAAAAGTATTAATTGTGAGATATTTTTTTCTTCCTAATTTTATTGTTCATGCATAATTAAAGTCAAAACATTCACTTACAATTATTCTAACACACCCTAGCCACACACATTCATGGCCATCCGCACACTTCCTTGATCATCCACGTACTTCCACTGTCATCCACACACTTCCACTGTCTTCCACACACATTCACAGTCAACACACGCAAACGCGCACGCACACACACACACTTATGCACACTAACGTGCATTACGCATTCACACACGCTCACTGGCGTGTATTTATATTCACCCATACACATGCACACCCATTTACATTCCCGCATTATCTTTATTGTTTAAGGACAGAAAAGAAAAGAAAAGGAAAATTGGAATATTTTGTTAAGGTTCAAAGTTACCCGGATGAGTTTATTTCGTGGGTGAGTGAAGTGAAAATGCCCTAAATAGAGTGCTTCAACGAAATCATGTGATGATTGAAAATAATAGAACAAGTCCAACGTTTCTTCACAGCGCCATCTATGAGACGATTCTACATTTGCCTAGCCGACCAATAAACAGTCATCTAAAAAGGAAACCCATCGCTTTACGACGTGTTTCCGATCTTTAGCTATTCTTCTGATAAAGGAAGGCCGCATCGGGGCGATCTTAAAACGATTCATTTGAAATATGCCGATCATTTACCAATCAGGGCGGCGCTTGGCCAACTATTTACCGATCAGTCTTTGCTGCTTGGGCTGGCACTTCAACGCGTGCTTTAATTACTTTTGAACCTTTGCTTTAACTTTTGAAATTGTTGTAGACGTTAAATGATTAAACAGGCCGAGTTAAATTCTAATTTTCCTTTATTATAAAAATATTTTGGAGAGTGGCGGCCATACCAACATCTTAGTTGAAGTTTTCAGTAAAAATGTGTACAGAAAATCCCTGATTCTCTCAGATAAAGGAATAACAATACAACCACGTGATCAAAGTGAAGGGAATATTGGCTATTTTTAATAAATTACGCAAGAGTTTTAGGGGAAAAAGTCTAGCGCCAAGGAGACGCGTCATTATTTTCGGTGGGCACGTGAAAGCGATTAAAATATTCTTTTAGTAATAAATATGCAAACGAGAGATTTAATATACCTTCAGCGCGGGAAAAGAACGAAACTGGAGTTTTAGAAAAGTGATTTTGGAATACATTAAGATTTTAAAATATATAATATTAGAATTTTAAATAAAATTAAGTGAGATTATTACATATATATATTTGGAAATATTGCCAGATATTGCATTTTCATTTTTGGAAGATAACCCTGACTTTTCATGTCAAGAAGACATTTCGAATATTATTATGTTCGAGTTTTCTGTTTTGTTAATTTTGGGTACACAGAACTTTCGTGCTGAGGATCCATTTCCGGTTTCCTTTTGACGAAGCATTACACTGGAATGGAAGTTATGCATTACCTCAAATAAACAACTCGTCGATACATATGTAAATTCGTAATGCTCTGTTATAATGAAACATTTTTTAACGAAATACAAAATAATATGATAAACGAATTAAAGAATTTAGGCAGTAACTCACAATATTATCAATTTTTTGTATGAAATATTAATTATCATACAAAAATCGTTTGAAGTGTTATGAAGAACATATTTTATCATAATATAAGCTTCAATGGTTTAATATTAAATAATTTAACTATTATATCATCAATCATCAGTGTCGAATCCAGGGGGCTGTCGGGTTGCATCTCCCCCAGCGCTAAGCCAGAAATCTTGATTTTATTTAAAATCGCTACAATT
>BGPR01043725.1:0-12852 GCA_013235015.1 Araneus ventricosus | reverse complement strand
TATAATAGTATACTTAAAGTAATTCTGAAATCATTTATCTTATTATTTTATACTTGAATTTAAAATGGATATTTGTTAAAGCAAATATGGCAGGGCAAAAATCATTTCCATAAAGAAAGATATATTTTTTAAAAATGCAAAGCAAACTAACAAATTGTGATATTAACATTCTTGTGCAGATTAATGAAAGATGCCCATTTAATAGATGAATCATCCTTCTTTGTTGTAGTTATTTATTGTCATTATTCATTCTAATTTAATACAATTTGTACAGCGTAATTGTGAATCTATGTTATAGTGGCTTCCATCTAAAAGTTGCTTTAGCTACCTGTATTAATTGTCATTAATTGTTAAGTATAAAAATCCTAAAAATATAATTGAAATCTGAAGCATAATAACAATCTTGAACAAATATTTTCTGCTACTATTTTTAAAAAGTAGATTGTTGTATATTATAGATATCATCCTTAATTTCTCTTAGTGGATAGATATTTTTTGAAATTTGTTTGAGTTATAGTTCTCTGTTTTAGCTCGTGACGATAAAACTGAAGATTTGAAAAGATTCCATGCTAGGTTTAAGGTATACATTTTATTTTGTGTTTTGTATATTTTAACAAGAAAATTTGAATATATTTGTTACTATGAATATTTTAAAATTCCTTTTTAAGTATTTGAAATAAGGTTTAAATTTTTGAAAGTAGGTGTTCTTAACATCTTGATTGTTCTTAGATAATGTGTTAGTGTATTGCATATAGTATTAATTTTTCCAAGTGACTATTTTTAAAGGGTGATGTAGATGTTCAGTAACAACAAAGAAAAGTAGCTTACACGAATTAAACTCGTACCTTATTTCATATATTAAGATCAGAAAAGTTAAATTAAAATGGCAGATTTTATTTGAATAAAATTTAATAGATATTGGATAATGAAAATAATTAATTTTTTGAACATTTAATAAGAAATTTACCTATCTGCCTCTTGTGCTCTTAGTAACAATTTTTATTTTACTTTTGTGTAGTATCTTGTATCTTAATTAGAATTGCTTAAAAGGTTGCATTTTCAAAAGTTTTAGGTATTTGTAGGTTTTCTTGCTTTACTAGCACAAAATGTTTTGCTTAATTTAAGCTTGGATAAAAAATATAATCCTATATGTTATTTTTGTTGTCGACGTTCCTTTTTCTCAACCAGTGCAAAGATTACAGTGATGAAAAAGATATCAATAGATAGGATTTCTTTCGGCACAGCATACTCGGTTTATGTTAAGGCACAATATTTTTTTAATTTTAAGTTAAAACAAAAATTGAAGCATCATTAAACATGCAAAAGTTTTATGTGTTTACTGTTTAGTAATGTATCTGATTAATTCCTTAATTCACTTTTGTCAAGTTATTTTTGAGAAGGCCAAGTGTTTGGAGAAATGACACCCAGCAATTATTAATCTGACTTGTTTGAAATTTTAAAAAACATTGCCTGTCTTGCAGCTCTCGGAAGAGCCAAAGGATACCCATGAAAAAGATTCTTCTCCAAAATCGGATTCCCAGTCATCTGGAAATTCTGCTGCACCTTTGCCTCCAAAGCATCACAATAAAGAGAAACCGAAAGAAGAAGACAGGAAGGCAGACAGTACTCCAGAAAATCGAACAAGTCCAGACAACCCCAAAAGCAGTAATCTCAATCCAAATGCTAAGGCGTTCGTCTTTAATCCAAATGCCAAATCATTCACTCCCGTAAGTTAAATTTAATACATTTGGTTACTTTATTTCCAATTCCTTTAAAAAAGCCATTTCTGTTTGGGGTGGGTGATCTATATAGGCAAATGTATTCTAAATATTTTTATGGTACTGAAACTTCCTGAAAAATTATTTTGTCTGTAGGTTATAATTGTTTTGGCTATTAGTTTTTAATTATATCTGTTATTAAAAATGTCTTGCATTAAAACGTTAGTATGAAATTTCTTATTTTTTTATGTGTTTATGAGTGCTAAGCTTTTGATTTGTACTTGTAAGTACTTATAAAATGTAATTAGAAGTTTTCTTTTTAAGTAAGAAATTCTGTAGCCTTTCTGGGAAGGAGAATCTAAACAAATTTGTCCAAAAATTGAGCATTTATTTTGGTATTTCGCAGCAAGACTTTCGTAACCATCAGTATGATAATTGAATTTATAATTATTAAACAGGACTTGTTTTGTTGAGTCATGAAAAGTTTACTTATATTAAATTAAGAGATTCTTTGTTTTAAGTGACCAAGCTTTTAATTATGTTGCTTTAATAAGAAAATTTCCTTTTTTCCTCCATCCTTTTTCACTTCTAGCGAGGTGCTCCATTGCAGAATGTTGTACCTCCAACTGTTCAACCACCCCCTCGCTTGCATACTCAGAGTCCAATCATGGCAATGCCTCAACCTCACATTATGCCTGGCATGGCTCAGACTGTGTTCAATATGGCTCCTCACTATGTCGTATCGGCTACTCCAGTATCGATGCCTGTGGCTCCACCCTTCACTCCAGCTACTTCAGTAACTCCAGCACCAAGATTTAGAAAGGGTATGTAATTGTTTTACTAAGCTAGTTTTATAGTTATTGAACCCTACAATTCTTTTGTATGTTTATTGATTTATCTGTTTTCTTTTGATAGTTCTACTGGTTCTTTCATTAAATTCCATTAATTATGTTTAAAAATGCTTAAATGAAATAACTTTTCTTTAAGCATTTCACCTCTGCATCTGCCTTTCTACCCTTTTCTATGATTATATAAAATACTTAATGATATAATTTTCAGAGCTTTTTTTGAAGGAATAAAATTCCTCAACGTCTATTCAAAATCATAAAAAATATTCTTCAATTTTTATTGTAATGTGTATGAATGTTTGTGTGCATGTATGTGTTCATTTTAAATGTTTTAGAAAATTCCAATTAGGCCCAATCCTTTTGGAATATATTTAATTATAAATGCTAATCCGTTCCATTTGCCTGATTTCAGATCCTCATTATTCTAGAAGAAATTTTAATCAAAATAATATATCCCGGCAACGAAATTCCTTCCAAGGTAGAAACACATTTTAATAATTCATATTAATTAAATTCCAACTAGGCCCAATCCTTTTGGAATGCAGATATAATTAATTAAACATATTAATAATTTATTTATGTTTATATATATGAAGTAAATATACATACATTTCTGAAGTATGTACAGTATGTTTCAAAACTTGTTACAAATTTTAAGGGCTGATGGAATAAATCTAGACGAGCACAAGTCATCTTACAATGCATGCCTGTAACTCAAGCAGTGAATTCTTATGAATGATAGTTACTATGTTCTGAAATGATTAAAACACAAGAATGGCAGAAGACACTGAAGAAAACTGGAAATTAAAGAACATTTTTATGGGTCAGCTTACAGAAGCTGCCATATAAAGTGTGAATGTCAGCACTGAAGTAGGTTTCACACAATCAAGGCGGTAGTCTTGCGTTGGGAGAAACCACAAGCATTTCTGCAGTCTGGTTACAGAAATTTCAACAGTTACAGAACTCCTGGTAACAAGATCCTCATCAGAATTGTTGGGACTATCTATCTATTTGGAATGATTCCCTTCATTTGAAAAAGTCTCAACATGGGAGATCAGGTGACCATACCAAAAACTTAATGGGACCATCCTTATTAGGAAACCTATAGGATAGCACTTCACCACTTGAATTGCGGTTATGCGTTGTACAGCGATTTGTGTTTATTTAGGTGTGTTCTTTCACTCCTTAAAGTGTGTACCAATAGTTTTGAAACACTCTGCATTTTGTGATATCTGTGTTTATTTTCAATATAAAATATTTTTCATATATCTACCAGAACCTATGTAATTTTTTAATTGTTATTTAAAACATTGTTTAAAAAATTTCTGTGCAACTTGAATATTTTTTGAAAGGCAAACTAATTAAATTAATAATTGATATTAAGTAAATGATGTAGTTTTATAATTGAACAAAAAAAAATATTAAATTCTGTTGAATATTTACTCTCTCATATAAAAACCGTAAAGAAGTTATGTAGGAGAAATGGAAACAATTTATTTAATAATAACTATAAGTGTAGCATTGCTTGATTATTATTCTTATTCCATTCAGTTATTTCTTCAAGTAATCTAAATAATAATTCTACAATCATTTTTAAAGAGGATTGAATTCTAATTATCTTTTATCACTGTTTGAAATATATATTAATAGTTATAACTTAAATTGGTTAAAACAATGCAGATAAAAGGTTACAGAAATTTTTTCAATCAATCATCAGAAATTAATTTCAAAAATTGAATTCAATTTTTTCTCTCTCTCTCTCTCTCTCTTAATTGACAGTTGAAGTATTCCTATACAGAGCGAATTTTCCATTAAATATTTAACTTCCAAATTGATTCATAATAATAAAACTAATTATGACAAAAAAAATCCATGTTTTATATATTTTAGCCTGTTTTAAGTAGTGGTCTCAGTTTGTGAAAGTTTTAATTTTCGGTGAATGAATATGAAATGAAAAATAGTTTCAGAATTAAGTACATCAGATTTGTTATTTTTTGGAATAGAATATGTGTTGAGAATACTTCTTAGTCTTCAGTAGTTAGCACATATCTAATTTTATTCTTAGTTTAAAAAAAAGATATCTAATCCTATTAACAAGGAGATAATTCTCAAATTATTTGTTCTTATTCCTTTCCCTTTAAAGGTAAATGGTATGCCTGTATGTGTGTGTGCACTTTATCATTTTCAAAATAACCAGGTACCCAGTGATTATCTCTAGAAACTATCCATTTTATTTGAAAATGATTGTAGGCTACATTTTATTACAGTGTCATTTGAATAGTTTGAGAAATATTGCCAGAATGTATAATTTACTAAAGATTAATAAATTTCATCTTAATTTAAGTTTAGCACGATTTTATTTTTGAAATTAAAGAAAAACATGGATAAACAAACATTGTGCAAAGACTGTATGACATTTTGAAGTCTCATCAGTTTATGTATTCTTAATCATTACTAATAGATCTCTCGGTAACGTTCTGACGTCACCAACAATAAAACTCGCACCATAGCACTGCAAAACGTTAAACAGCATTATTTCATTGTTAGAGAACCTAAATTTCAGTAATTTTAAATTTAAAAGAGTAATTGTTATTCTAATTTCAAATTTAATAGCTCTAAAATAGTAAAATAAAATTTGCTATCCATTGATATAAAATTTATCTCGCTATGATCAATAGTTCCCGAGAAATTTTAAATTATATTAATCATATATTTCTAATTAATTTCCGTTTTTTAATAGAAAGTAGTAAATTACGTCAGTGGTATATCATACGCGTAATTTAGTTTGGATACCAGGATAATTTTTTGAATAAAGAAATATGCAAATAAAAAAAAAGTTCCTGTCATAAAAATTGGTTATTTTATTTGCTCACAATCAATGTCTATTTAAACACATCAAATCGGACGGGAAATCTCTCAAATGAAGGGGCAAAATCGCCCGTCATACCATGACGGGTGATTTTCTAGTATCAAATGCTTATTAGGTTATCTCAATCGAATTAAACATGTAGCTCAAAACATAATGTATGTAAATAATTTTACATTAATTGATGATAATGAAGTGAATTGTCTTCTAAAATAAGTAACCTTTTATGCATTTTTCTTCTATATTCCATACTTTATTAAATATTTCAAAATAGTGTTTGATTAAAGAAAAACTAATGCTGAAGGAGGGAAAAATCTGCAAACTTTTAAATGGGCTTTGTGTAAATTATCCCTTTAGATTAGCCTTTTAGTTGTATAGTTAATTTGCTTTAACCTGAGTTGCTAGGTTTTAAGAATTCTTTTATATTGTCATTTCCTTCCTTTTGATAAGCATTTTTTTCTCCTATTAAACTTACAAGGGGAGGGCACGACTTGGAAAATTCAGTTCAGGATGAGACTCGGTATATTAATAGTTATACCTTTAGGGTGTTCATCCATTAAAATGCTAAAACGCAATGGCCTGCCAATTGGAAGAAAATGGCCCTCAAACTTTTGGCATAGTTTATATATCAGTAAGTTGTCACCAATGTTGAACTAGCATGCTAACCTTTTGCCCAGGGTTCGATCCCGCCTCCTTTTCCTTTTTTGAAAATATTTTTTTACAATTAATATTTAATTAAATTAAAAATTTATAAACCTTTATTAAAATAGTGATAATTTTTAAACAGTTAAATAATCATAAAAACAGCTTTAATGATGTTAAATAATAATACTGTTATCATTATATGTAATTAAAATTTTTTGAATGATTTCGTTAAAGTAATTACAAAATTTTCGTTGTAGTGAAAATCTTCTTTACGGAACTAGTTTTGACCGAGAAGGAGAGAGCAGTTGTTAAACTTTTGAATACAGAGAAAGATGGTCCAAAATCTGAAGTTCATTTTCAAATAGATCTTTAAAATAAACGTACACCATTTATTAATTATGCAATATGTAAAAATATTATTTTATTTAGAATGTTTTTATGATATATTCTTCTATGTCAATAAAAATTAATAAATGTCGAAAAATTTACAAAGGAAAAAAATCTCCATGAAATTCTTTTACTATAAGAGTAGCACTATTATAATTATCTAATGAGAGCAACTATTATTAGTTATTGTTTAGCACCATTAAATTTGTTTTTATAATTTTTTTTTTGGAAATAATTTTTGAAATTAATAATTTCAAATTAATTTAACAATTTGTAAATATTTAATTTAAAATATTAATCATTTGATTGAAGAATAACTATTTATATGATCCTTGAATTGCATTTATAATTTATTTTTTAAACAGTTAAATAATTATAAATACATTCTTCCCAACCTAAACCAGTTCCAAAAGGCTAGATAGGAAATGTTGTAATTGCTTTAGTGGAATCGTTCAAAAATTTTAATTAATGATACTAGTAATTATTCTTATTTTTTAACATCATTGAAGTTTTTATGATTATTTAACTGTTTAAAAATTAAATTATGACTACGATTCATATCATGTGAATAAAAAATTATTTAATGCTTAAAAATTATTAATATTTTAATAAAGGATTTTTATAAATTTTTAAATTAAATATTTAAAAATATTTTCAGAAAAGAAAATGGAGGTGGGATCAAACCCTGGGTAAAGGTTAGCATGCTAATTCTATACTGACCATGCTATTCGCGCTTCAGCAATTGTGACAACTTACTGGTATATAAAGCTATGCCCAAAATTAGAGGCCCATTTTCTCCCAATTTGTTAGCCATTGCGCTTTAGCATTTTAATGGATGAATACCCTAAAGGTATAACTATTAATATACCAAGTCTCATAACAAACTGAATTTCCCAAGTTGTGCCCTCCCCTTGTTATGAAAATTGTCTGATTTAAAATTATTAATTTTATAAAATATTATTTTATTTCTGTATGATTCACCTTTGCTTTGAAACAGATGTAAATCAAATAAAAAAAATATGTTAAATTCAATTTTAAATCGCTTAATGTGTATTTTGAATGTATGCTCCAACTATTTTATGTTGAAATTTTTAAATCATGTTAGCTGTGACTACTGTCTCTGCATTTGCATGCTGTTTTACTTATTTTTACAAATTTTCTTGCTTTCCTTTTTCCACCTTCTCATTTTATTTTTCTGATTTATTTTTCTTGTCTTGTTTGGCATTTCATCCTTTCTGTTTTCTTTTTATTTATTGATTTCTTTTCTTTTGTTTTCCATTTCTGTGAATTTTCTTCTTTTGCAATCCTTTGGTTTAAAGATCCAGAGTATGGTGTTGGTATGGGACTTAATCAGTATGAAGACGTGATCTTTTCAGCTATGCCAATGACTCTTCAGCGTCATGACATGTCTCAGCCAATGCACGTTCAAGCGGCTACTGGTCAACCAATATTAGCACAGCCCACTCTGTCGGCTCCACAGTTCACCATTCAGTATACTCCGCCACCTGGAATGCTCCATCATCCTCCTGGGCCACCACAGCAGTTGGCATATGCTCAGGTTAGTGTCTGATTATGTTGATACAATGATGGCAGTTTTATAGCTAGGTTGTTTGAGTGTAGTAGATGCTAGAGTTTTATATTCTCACTTTCCAAGTTATTTTCTCTGTACAAAGGATGATAACTGCATTTAAAAACAATTAATTTTGACGCATTCAAGATTTTATGCTTGAGTTTAAAAAAGAGTATTACAGATCTAGAATTGAGGATTTAACTTAGGTGGATAGAACCTGGGGCACATAAGCATTTATTGATGTTAGTAATTATACTATGAAATTAAAATTTTTTGGAAGACTTTTTAATAATTTGAATTAAGGAAAATGATAATTTGGTTTCAGAAATGGCATAAATGATTGGACAGTTTTATAGGTTTTTAAAATCAGTGTCAAAAACACAAGGGGTAAATACATAGTTTAGAAGTGAAGTTGTGATTTTTGCAAAATCACTCTTTTTGTCTCATGAAAATTATATCTAACAATCGACTAAAAAATATTCTTTCTGGAATGTAAAGATCTTCTTACTAATATTTACGTAGTTTGAATCGGTGTATATTTGAATGAGAAATTTGTAACTTTTGAAATCTTATTGTATTGGTCTTAGATTTCTCCTGTTCATGATTAAATTACAGCACACGATTTGGGACTTTCTCACATTTTTATATCATTAGCCAGTTTTCTTCCGTTGATGCACAGAATGCTCTTTCATGACTTAAATAATACCTTTAAATATATTTTTGGGCTTAATATTCCCTATCCTAATTTTAGTTTTAGTTACAAATCTGAAAAGTTATTTTAAAATTTTTTTTGTCCTTCACAAATTATTTATTCAAAGAGAGCACATCACAGAGATGACTCCATTTACAGAGTACATGATCAAAAACATACAAAGAACACAAGCCACGAAGTGAAATAAAACACAAAGAAAAAAAAGTAACTGCAGAGAATACAACAGTGCAAAGCTCAAAACCATATTAATTATAAAAATGTAAACACATAAATGTTTTTAAACGAAAACACGCAATTACAAAAGCACTAAAAAAAACACTGACGTTCTAAAAGTTCATGTTGCATTAAAATTATCAAAAAAAAAATCGCACATTTTTTTTAAAATTTAGAACATTAAATCAAAAAACCATTTAAAAAAACAAGGGTCAAAAAGTCAAACACACACAAGCACGAGATCAACACAAAAATAAAAAAACACATAATAATCTTAATAATTATATTATAAATTATTAAAATAAAGATAAAATTTAATACATTAAATTAAATATGGTAGTGTAATAATAATTAAAATTTGTTTCATTTTGATTTATTGTATAAATTTTAAATGTAATTCTTAAGAAAAAGGGCCTGTTATATTCTTTTTTTTAATCTTAAGTTATAGAGTGAATAATAATTGTAAAATCATTTCACCAGATGGCTAGATAATTCAGTATTTTTTACTGTCTTTGTACAAGTCCCCGCACATGCACACATAATTTACGAGAGCTTCATGGTTTGTGTGTTTCATTTTTGTACCATATTCACTTAGAATAGCTATTTAAGTTGTTTTTCCTATTAATATTGTAAAGGATGTTGGTGTACGTTTATAGGAATATTATTACTCAACAAAAATATTTTACTAGCATTATTGGCATTGTATTCCAAAGCTGTCTTGCAGATAATTTTGATTGGCAACTAGTTATTATTCAGAATTAGTATAAAATATTAGTAGTTGCTAGGTATTTTAGTCTTTTAAGCCTACCTTAAATTCACTTTCTTTTCTGTTGTACAGAAAAAGATGTATTTTCAGATGTATTCTCTCATGCCACGTGTCTTAACTCCGCAACCTGTTGGAATGGTGCCAACTTCTGCTGCATATGGTGACAACCCTCAGATTCCAACCCATGTTTACAGTATGTATATTCCATTTCTAAATTTTGCTTTCAGAATTTTACTTGAATATGGGAAACATATTTTCTTGTCTAAGATTTGCATACTAAGAATTGTTATTTCTGCAGATTAGCTTATCTATTTTCATCAGACCTTGGTGTAATTATTAGGACATTTAATTCAAGTGATTAGTTTTATTTTTCAGTGAATTATTATTATTATTATTATTATTTTTACACCCAAAAAATTGAATAGGTTTTATTTTAGTAGTTTTGAAGCTATTTTGGTTCATAGTGTGAATATTAGAGAATTAAAAAAAAAGTTAATACACACACTTTATATATATGTAGGAGGAAGGTAGGACTTTAGTTTTTCAAATGAAAATAAAATAAATGAGCGCTTCATTGTAAAAATAGATTTTTATTCTTAAATAATCTCTTTAAATTTACTTCTTAAAAATAGGAGGGGGGAAAAAAAGTTAAATGCTAGGAAGTGGAAGTTTGGGTTTTGAGGGTTTGAAAATTTAACAAATGTGGAAATGTGAGAAATTTGGAAAATAATTCTTTGAATTTTATGTAAAAATAACTATTGGTATGTTGGAATAAATTTGTGAATTTTATCTTGAATTTTAATTTGTGACAAAAGATTTTTTTTTTCTTTGCAAAATTACACTAACAGTTCTGAAACTAATTTCAATGGCCAAAATTATTTGAAAAATAAATGCAAAAAAATTTTGATAGTCAACTACTCAGTCCTTTCAGTTCCTGTGAAAATTTATTTTAAGTTTTCTGCAAATATTTAGAAAACCTTATGTCACTGTTAATCATAAATTGCATTTAAGACTTTGTTGTTTGCTGAAATGTTCTACATTTGAAGATATTTTACCATCTATAAAATACTGAATATTTAATTTAAAAATGCAGCTTATTCTGCCCAATCTTAATTTGTGTGTTCTCTTTCATTAGTGCAACATCCAGGAACTCCAGGAAGCATACCACATGCCATGGCACCTGCTAGCAGTGGACAGCACTCTGCTCCGTCTACACCCCAGTCACAAACTCCTAGCCTTCACCCTGCCCCATCTCCTGTACATCAGCCACCTCCTTCTGGAGGGCATGGACAACCCCAGACACCCACTGGGCACCACAGTAATGCACCTACCCCTCAACCAGTGATGTATACCCATGGCCACATGACCACCCAACATCAGATGCATGCCAATCACACGTCATCAAACCAGGGCCATCCTTTTGCTGCCTCTTATGCTGGAACACCTCAGCCAATAGTTTTACTGCCACAGCAGCCACATGCTCCACACCCTGCAACATTTGCTTCATCTCTGCAGAACCACCTGCATGGGCAGAACCCTGGAAGTCACGTTGGCACTCCAACCCACGTTCTGCCCCATGGCCCTCTGATGATTCCCACAAGTGCTGGTCTAGTTCATACCCAGACTGCTATTAGTACTGGCCACTATGTACCACACTCCCAAGGTGGGTACGTTCTTGATTTTTAATCTTATTTACCAGTTAGCCTTTGGAAAGTGTCAAAAGATGGCAGGTGTGTTATTACTTGATTAAAATCCTTTAAGAAGAGTTTAGTGTTTTGACTTGTTTTCAGTTTCTCAGCTTTGAAATTGCAAATTATTAAAGTGCATGCATCTTGAAAGCTCAGCCATTTTAACTGTCTAATGGTTATAAGAGCCAAAAATACCTACTTGTTAAATTAACTCAGTCTAACTTTAATTGTCACAGTTTATATATTTTCACTTTTTAATGGATGTCTTGATTTCAATTTTCAATCAAAATGCATTATATATCATCTTTAAAATTGCTGTTGTATTGTAATTCATCTGTTAACTTCATGGAATGTGAAATGAAATATATTTTTCCAGTAATTTCAGCAGTTTTATAATGTCATATCATAAGTTTGATGCAACCTGGCCAAAGTTGACTTTTGTGTCGTTAAACCAAACATAACCAGCCAGCTGGCTTATTTCGGATGCTTTAAAACTATTGTATTTTGTGCAAAAAGTTTAGTGAAAAGTGCTCTACTTTCAGAACAGCTGTGAATATAAGAAAAATTTGAAATGAAATTTATGAAAATGCATTTTCCTACAGCATTCTGATGGCTTTAGATAGAAAATACGCAGAGGTTTGACTATAGAAGGGTTATTACATTTATATGAATGGACAACCAACTTCATCGTCTATAAAAGCTATGTAATGAAGAGAAAGAAATGAAATTAATAACTGTGGCTTGGTTGTTTTTAGTTTCTAATTTCAATATGCAATACAGTTTTGAAATTCAAACAGTATTATATTAAAGCTGAATAAATTCTGAGAAGAGTGATACCAAACACATATACGTAGAATGTAAAATAAATCTGATGCAACTGATTTCAGCTTATCTTTATATACATGAAGTATATTTCTTAGTACAACTTTGATAATAAAATACTTTATTAATCTTATAGTTTCTCAAAGAATTTTTTAAACTAAGAATTGTCTTATTAAGCATAGCTCTGAATGAATATCTTGATACATTAATCTGAAGGATCTGACAACAGTTCTGAATTCATCTCATCCTAGTCCTCATACAATTTGAAAAATGCTACTAATAAAAAATAATGGAATCATTCATGCTGTCATCATAAACATCATATGTGGCACACCCCTATTTGGAATCCACTGTATTTTTGCAAGAAATAGAATAACTTAGCATCACAGCACAGCATGTAATTAGATGACATGCTTAGTGACATTTGCCACGATTGACTTCACATTAATTCATCCTGTGATACAATGCATGTAATTAAATAAGACTTGTATTTCAAATTGTGAATTGCTTTAATTGAAAGAAACGGTTACTTTGTGTAACAGTTTCAGTATTGATCTAATAAATTTTTTGTGTTGAATATTTTTCCCCTTCTCTTTTAGTGTGATGCAGAGGTAGCT
>BGPR01043724.1:0-12852 GCA_013235015.1 Araneus ventricosus | reverse complement strand
CAGCACGGTTGATGTTCACAGAAGCATTTTATTTGAAAATAGTAAAGAGCAGCTGAGAATTGATGAAAACATAGGCATTATTAGTGTCAGTACAGAGAACGAGGTTTCAAAGAAGTTCGCAGCTGAAGATAGAGTAGCAATACGAGGTTAAAGAACCATCACTGTTTATTGATGAGAGCAATGATTGTTTGATACCACAGGATTTTCTTTTTATTAAGCAAAACAGAGAAGACAGGGCCACCATTATAAGATTATAGGTATTGCTGGTATCCATTTGGTTTTCATGAGAGATCAGGCGCGGCACAAAACAAATGGTACTGATCACCATTGCTGATATCAACGCCGCCTGAATTAATGAGTAATTTCGATAATGGAAATGAGGCCTGATTCGTCACCATGAGCACATAGATGAAATACACTGCGCGCTACTGCGACGCTACCATTGCGTTATCGTCTTCAGCCAAACATACCGCCAAAGCAATACAAACGCTCATGGTTACCAAAACCTTCCCGGCCGACTGTTTGAATAAACCCGCTTTATCGTAAGTTTTACCGTCCGCCCATGCCATTGGAATGATAACAAACCTAACAATCTGATAGATTCATAGGCTCATTACTAAAATTAGTACATTGCATCAAATTAGAACAACCATCAAAGTTTACTGTCGTCTTCTGTCTGTTCATGTTGAATGTAAACGCACTCAAAACGTGGCAGCCAGATGTTTGATTTTGAAGTCCAAATTGATAAGATATGAATCGAAATTTGGTCCAGTAGGCTCACAAAAAAGACGTCCAAAATTCATATTCATTCTCACTACCATAGTTAAATAATAAAGTAGTCCTGTTTTGTGTAAGAAATCTATAGAAAAGGCAAAATGAAGTGCCCAACGCTGAATGGGCGTATACGTGCCGTGAAATTAGACCATACGTGACAGTCTGTCTACAAATTAGCACACAGGACATTGTTTTGGATATGAGTAAAAGTTCGTGGCAATTAATCTATGTTTTTATATAAATTGAGCCAAGTTAGTAAGTTTTATTTATTTTTTATTATGTTGATTGATTACCCACATCTACAGTTAGTAGAACATTTTCGTTTTGATTATAAAAGGTTCTTTTCTATAGGCTGCCTGGCTGGTTTTTTCCAACCGTCTGTGTGCGCCTGAATTTTATGAGAAAGGTTAGCATGCAGAAAGTGAAATCAACTTAAATGACTGGCCAAAAGGGGATTAGACCAATAGTTTTATTATTCTACGTAAGTTCATTTTATTAGATTGTTTAAACTTGGTTGATTTTTTTTATCGAGTGAACCAATATCCACTTTTTTCAAAGTGGCAATTAAATCAATCGACACAATAACCCTTAATAACCTCATTTTTAACAATTACTTTGCCGTCCGAGTAAAATAATGTAAAATCCGCTCAATAAAAAAATGTATTACCAAATGTCAAAAAAAAATACTGAAAGAAAAGACGGCATGCACCCCACTATAAAGAGATGCGAATCGCTGTCAGCTCTTCCAAATTTTAAGAATGGTTGCCATAATTGTCAGCATGATATAAGCTGGCATAAAAAAAAAAACATGAAAAAAGTGGATAGGTGATGGGTTATTTCACTCTGATAAAAAAAAATCAATAAAGTTTAAGCAATCTAATAAAATGAACACGTAGAATAATAAAACAAATGCAGGTCTAATCCTTTTTAGCCCAGTCACATTTTAAAGTTGATTTCACTTTCTTAATTATAGCATCTTCTTCTTTCACGTAATCATAAAATTAGGCGCACTGAACGGTTAGGGAAAAAATATTAAATGTAAAATATATAGAAAGAACCCTTTTATAATCAAAACGAAAATGTTCTACACTAACTTCCAACTGATCCTTGAAGTGAGGGTAATCAATCAGCATAAATAAAAAATAAATAAAACTGCTAACTTGGCTCAATTTATATATAAAAAACGCCATGAATTAATTGCCACGAACTTTTGTTTTCATAACTCCAAAACAGTATCCTGTGTGTATGCTAATTTGTAGACAGACTGTCTACGTCTGGTCTGAATTTCTTTTGGCACGTAGCCACGCCCACATTCCTAAGCGTTAAAGACTTCGTACGCCTTTTCTATTATAGATTTCTTACACAAAACGGGATGCTTTGTGTTTAGCTTCATAGTACAGTGAAGAGAATAGAATATGAATTTTGGACGTCTTTTATGGACCTACTGGGACCAAATTTCGATTCATATGTATCAATTTGGACTTAAGATCATATATCAAAATCAAAACATCTAGCTTGCTGCGTTTTTGAATTATCGCGTTTACATTCTAATGAACAGACAGAAAGACTGACAGTCAACTTTGTGATGGATTTGTTCCGAAATTTGATGCAAATGTATAATTTTAGTAATGAAACTATATAGATCTATCTAGATTGTTGAGTTTGATTTATCACGTTCACATAAACGCCGACGGACAGAAGACAAACTTCCCGTCGATGGATTTCGTCCAAAATTTCAATCAACCAATCGAGGAGGAAGAGTTTTAAAAGCACTCATATAAAGTAATTTGTAATCTTCCGCTTCTAGCTGTGAAAATTATGTTAGCTATGAAAGTTAAATGTTAGTACCATCGTGACATATTAAGCGTCTATAATATTAAATAATTTATACAAATTAACTTTGGTACAGATTTCATCTATGAAGCATGTTGCGTTTTCGAGTTGTCGTTTTGACAGATCAACAGACTGACATAATTCCATTTTATTAAAAAAAATTTTTGTACTCGTGGTTATCTAAAATGATGAGAATGAAATGTCATGAATCAGTTGATCAATTGCCACGAACTTTAGTTTTTATAAATAACTTTACTTTACTTTTACCAGGAGTATAATGAAAACAAAAAAGAAATAAAGCAGATCTTATTGACCCTTACTCCAATCCAGCATGAATAAGTGAAATTTACAATCCCATATCTAATTTTATTCTTGTTTGGCTTTAATATAAAAAAAAAACCTGTCTGGGGTGTTTCCAGCCAAAACGGAAATCACGATTTGCTCCTCCGAAAATGACGCAGGCCGAAGAGGCGGGGTTATTTTTAACTCCTCCCAGAGCGTTACTTCCACTCCTGGCCTTTTATTATATAGACTTTTTGCTTTGTATTTTTGGTGATATAATTCTAGTTCCTATATTACAACTCTAATAAATTTTTGTGGTGTTTTTTTAAATCAATTCTCAAACTTTATCTTTTTATTTACTATTTTCATTAGTAACTCTTGTAGTTGCTAGCAATATTAGAATTAGTATAATCTACATTAGATTGACAATTTGTTTTTTCACATTTTCTTAAGTGCATTTACTTAATTTTAATTAAATAATTTTTATAAATTAGTTAACAAATATGTACACAGATGTGTTGGGGAAAACCTTTGTGCCTAAATGAAAAACCGAATATAATGTAAGCTTTAAACCTTTTCTTTGAATTTTCACTCTCCATACTTTTAATAACGCGGATTGTTACTGGAAGCTAATGTAAACACAGCGTTGTAGCACAGAGTAAGATGTCACTCTGTTTTCAGATACAGAAACTCTCAGCACTTTTACGCATGTTCCAGTCGGCTTTGATTTCACGAAAACAGGAACGAGATGAAAGATGGGGAAGATATTTATTTGTTATTAAGCAATATAAAGAAACATTACACAATCTAGAATTAAAACAAAATAGTGAAATTCAAGAAGAAAATGAATCTCAACATCCTAAAGTCATAACTAAACGAAAAACGCACCTAACAAAGAACACCCGAAAGGGTAGGGATGGGGAAAACCTACCGGGTTTTTTTTTTTGTTTGTTTTTTTGTTTCAGTTAACCGGTTTTTTCGGTTATTTTTTGCCCCGGTTTAAGTCGGTTATTTTTTCAAATCGAAACACCGAGAGTGGGGGAACCCGGAAAAATCAGCTAAAAGAAGATAGGCTCGATTTTAGCTTCGAGTTATGAAATTTTGAATTTCATCATCTTAAGCCAATAGACGGCAACAGCTTCCTCGAGGCGGGCATTGAGATTATCTAAAATAGTCAAGTCGGTAGGTATAGCGGAAGTTCTATTTTACCGCGAATAAATTAAACAGAAATCTCGTCCATAAGCTTTCTAATAAAATTTTTAGTAAACGATTTGCGATTGCAATTAGGTTTTGTTATCAAAGGAAATTTAAAATAAAACTATAAAAGGTATCCGAGTCCGACAAAGATATTAAAATGAGTTAAAACAAAATACGACATATGCCTTTTATTTCAATGTTATAAAAATTTTAATTTTTAATATATTATTTATACAATTGCATAAAAATGTAAATAATGATCAAAGCAGTATATATTTTAATCATATTTCTGCCAATTAAACCGATCTGTCTTTAGTAGCACAATTAAATAATCGAATTTTAAAAATATAAAAAATATAAATGGATTTCCATTTAATAACCTTCCAGCGGGTGCGCGTATGTGAGAGATACGTTAGAGAAGAATTTCATTTTATATCTTTTTACCAGAAAGTTCTATGAAAGAATGACTTTGTCTATATATCAGACAGACACATATTTTCTGTTTTATATTATAGATTTATGGTCCTATCTTTTATGCCTGTATTCATACATATCATAACTGTTACTCGATATAGTTCATTAACTGTTAAACATTTAATGACTGATTTTCTATTAATTATTTAAATTTTTTATCATTAAACTAGAGAATTTACTATGAGGTAATTAAAATTTCTTCCCTTCTACTGAAAAAGTAATTATGTGAACAGAAACTCATCCCTGGTACATTTTTAAAGCTTTTCGCATTTTCTTTTTTGATTTATTTGGCTGTTGTTCGATCAGATTTATATTCAACGACTGCGAATGTTTCTTAGGATTTTTTAAAAAAAGAAAACTGCTCCACTAACACACTTTGAATTATTATAGTTCCGGAATTAAAATTCCTTATAGAGGAAATCTTAGATTTTTCTTTTTAAAATTTTGAGTGTTATAAATTTTCCTTCAATGAAAATTAAATGTTCAATAGCAGAAAGACTAATATATCATCACATCAAAATTTCAGAATGTTTTCAATAGACTTCTCATGTCTAAAATGTCTCTGTTACAAAACAGGCTGATCACCTTTTGTTATTTCTTGTCTTAATTATTTTCACTATTTTTAGGGACTCCATTTTAAAAATTTAGTTTATAGAATTTTTGGTAATTTTTGCCTATGGGTACAATAATGAAAGCTGAATAGTTGTAATAACATTTCAGGAAATAGCTAAAACAGAAGCTGAGATTTTTCAAGTTTCGGAACAATTGAATTCCATGAAATGAATGTAGGCATTCTCCGAAGTAATATGAATAAATCACATATTTTGCATACAAAAACACGGAAGTAATTTGCGGACACGAAGTATTGTATTGAGTTTTTTTCTAGTATTTTGCAACAGTTTAGAAAATGACTAATGCTAGATAATGACTAGTAATGATGAAATTAATGGACACGTATTCTATGAGAGAGATGGGCAAAAGCAGCACACAGAAACTTGATTAGGGCATTGTATTTGGATTTATAGTAATGTAATTTTAAATGTAGTATTTTTCCTGAAGTATTTTAGCATAATATCTAATATAAAGGAAGATTTCTTTGCATGAATTTTTAGAATTAAAAACTGAAAATGCTTAGCTAGATCCCCTATTAACAATGAAATTATTTGGAGTCATAATAATTTTATTCTTCAAAATAAAAGTCTTGTATTATCTTTAAAAGAAAATTGTGAATATTTTCATATGTGTTAAAAACTTGTAAAAAGACATTCATAATGAAATATAATTTAAATTTGTTTTTAACGCAGTCATTCACTCTTTTTTAAAACTTCTTCGTATAGTTATCGAAATTTATTATGTAATTACAGCAGAATTGGTTTCTGTTTGCAATTAGTTTGAAAAATATTGATCTGCTTACACAGGTACATTTTTTGACTCAGCAAGCTGGCTAAAGATCTTGAACAAAAACAGACTGCTTTCAAGAATTCAAAACAATAGGTTTATTCTTAGAAAAAAAAATGCTTAAGAAACGTATTTTTCAGAAGAAAAGAGAAAAAAAAATCTATTTGCTTCCTAAAAGGAAAATTTAAAAAAGCGGAACATCTGTACTGGAGACAAAAAAAAAACCTTTTTGCCTTTCAGGTCTAGAATTCTTTTTGGTTAGAGTGATTTTCACTCATTAAATTTTTCGTATTAAATGCTCTGTTCAAAAAAATGGTTTCCTTTTCATCTGAAGATACCGAAAATTTATTTTAAATTTACAGTAATATCACTTTAGCAAAATTTCATTGAAAAAATATTCGCCGATTTGAGATCTTAATTCTTCCTAGCTTATTTTACGATAAATATGTATCTTTTCCTCTTATATGTATAGTTACAGAGGCATATAAGAGGTAACATGTAGTTTTTGTTATTTCTTATTTTGTTTATTAAAGAGTCGTTTTTTTGGTACTTATTTTTAAGAGCTTTCTTTATTTTGAATTCTCTCTAATTTCAAATTTTACAATAGATGATGATGAAAATATTGAATGAATGGTGTATAAATATACATCATAGAATGACTAATTTCCTATGAACTTATTTTTAGTGGAATCTAATAATGTCAGTTGAAATTTATTCTTATTTTATAATTTCTCTGAAATGGAAAGCAACAATATTTCCGTAATTATATTTTTTGCGCACACAAGAATAATTTAGATTTTTAATACAAATGTGTAACATTCTGAGGAAAACCTTTCAAAATTTATAAAGTAAATATTATACATTTAAAACCTAAACTTTAATTATGAATATTTTAAAATTCATTCTACTGTATCGTGATAACAATTTTTTATATATATAACAGGAGCCCTTATTTGCCTTTCTCGCGTGTTTCTCGCCATAAAATGAATCCTTCCAGAAATAGATAACGTTATTTTGATCTAAGAAGCAATAAAACCACGTAACGAGCAATTAAATAAAGAAGGAAGTATTGGACTAACTATTTTTGTATGAAAGGCAGTCCATGCACTTTGCAATATCATTTTCTTCATCGAAGAAATTTTGCTCCTGGTAAGCCAACATAAAAAGATCAATGACCTCACTTTACTTTTGGTAAATTCAAATCACTTCTATATTTCCGGTATTGTAATTGCTTTTATGTTATACACCTGGTTGTTTTTATGTAGAATAAGTGGAATGAAGCGAGTACATGTTCTCTTTTGTTATTGGAAAATGTAAAAATATTTTTCTTATGGCAACATTTAATTAAAAGAATAAATGCCAATTCCTGCGTATTAGAATGTGCTTACAGAATCTCATTTATTTGCATTGATCTTGAGTCATTAACTTTCAATGTAATAATAAACTCATATTACGTTAAAAATTTTAAAGGTGTTTTTAAAAAAATCAATAAAAATCCTAAAAACATAAAGGCGAATAATTTACATTGCAATAAATTATGATGCTTTTAAATAATGCTTAAATGGTACCAGATTGTCATGGTTGAATGCTAAAATCTTGTGGTTTTATTAAGTGAATATTTTAATTAATGTATATAAAAGTTTTGAAAGACGAAACTGCAGTGTCCTTCAATTTTTCTTCACGTTACATTTAACTAAAATATTTTAGATGAATGATGATTCTTCCTTCACATATGAATGTTAGTTCTTTTTACTCTAATCCACCAAATTTATTATATGGATTAGGCTTGAAGCTAAGTGTATTTGATATATCTCTCCGTAAAGTGTCATAGAAATAAAACACCTTTTTATTCGGCGTATAATTATTTAATTATTTGTATACCATGAATTAATTAATAATAACGTCATATTTATAATGCATAGCGCATTTGTAAATAATCGCTAAAATATGATGTGCTAAAAATGAATTAAGGGTAATTTCGAGGAGTGATGTTATAAATAGTGAAATGTTATTCTGTTATATTGCTAGACTATTCCGTTTTAAGATTTAAAAAAAATGTAAAAGGAAGAGTTTGGAAAGAGTATTGGAGTAAAAGTATTTCTTTGTTAGAATTATTTGTCTGTTGTTGGTTAGTTTCATAAGGTGTAATGCACATAACTTTTTAGATTATTCCTTTCACTATATTGGAATGCAAACTGAAATTAATATCATCTCCAAAAAAAAAAAATTCGTAGCAGTTCAGAATGTAATGACAAATCATTTGAGTTGATAAATAGGGTGAAAGTAGTCTAACGGATAGAAAATTCCTGAAAATTCAAAGTATTTATACACCTTTGTTTTAATTTTTTAAGAAAAAAATTAAAATATCACAAAAATTGAAAAATCATTAATTGAATTTCATAAAAAATTTATAGTAATTTGGTTGTTTTATTTGCAGTTATGTTTTCAGCGAATATTAATTAAAAACATCACAAAAAGACTCTGCAAATAATTTATATATAATTTAAAAATCACTCCAAAGAGTTCTTAAACATCATTAAAGTTATTTTGTAATTGATTTGATAAATAGAAAGTTCAGTGCCCTGTGTATTGCAGCATGGAGATCACAACGTAACAACTTTTCCTGTTCTGTTTTCTTCATGTTACAGTTTAGAAACTTGTGATGAAATGCCGTCGAAAGTTCCGCATAAACATGACCTTATTAGCAATAATAGAATCAGCAAAAGATTTAGCTCTAGATCTTTAAGAGCGAAATTGCTTAAAGAAGCTAAACTATGAAAAAGGAAAGTGATATTCTTTATGAACAATATTTACTTAAAATCAAATGCTATATAAAAAACGAAAATTTAAAATAGAGGAGGAATCGGTAAGCCAGGCACTAAAAATGTGAGCATTATCGCTGAAATATTGCTAATAATAATAATGCTAATAATATGTAATGAAGTAAAACTCTTAAATTAAAAATCTCATTTACAACATTTACAGCCGCCGAAAAATTCCTATCATACCTTTTTCGCTGTGAAATCTAAAATAAATAGAAAAACGGTTTTCCTGCTTTTATTACATGTCACATTAAGATTTTCCGGCTTGCAATCCATCTTTTTATAGATTCCTTATTTCCGTTTTTCTGATACTCCTAATAGAAAATACTTGTTTATAATCCACAATTTGATTTTAGTTCAATGTATATTATTGTAGATTTCATTTGCCACACTTGGGTTCAGTATTATGCTATTTCATTTTATCCAAACTAATTTTACGAATTTCTTTCAACAAAATCGCTGCCATCTTTAACTGTTAATAGACTTTTCCTTGAGTCAGTGATATCAAAGTCAAAAGAAATCTAAGAATCTCATTTGGATTCTACAAAACTGAAAATAAAAATTCAAAAAAGCTTATTACTCACAAATTTTTTTAATGAAGTTTTCAAATGAATAAAATGTTTTGGAAACCTAAACATTTTTCTTCGACTTTATGGAATGCATATAATTATTGTAAATGAATTTTATATTCCAGCAATCTGTCAAAACAACAAATAATTCAGAGGAATTTGTTGGAAGTGTCAATCTTTGTTGACGACATACATTTAGACCCTAACCCCTCCAAAAAGAGTTGATTCAGGAAATTAAAATTATCGTTTAGTATTGCACTATTTGAATCAATTCGTTTTGGATGCATTGCTTCGTGAGATAAATTGCTTTTTAATAATTTCTTCTGCTGTTTATTTAAAACAGCAGTGAGAAGAGTGAGAGGAATTTGGTAAGGTCTAAGAGAGGTCACCCTTCGTGTGTTGTGATTTTTCTTCCTCTTCATGTCCGCGACACTGCTTAAATAACCTTATAAATGTTATAGTTGCAGGGCATGGAGTGGTCTTATGTTAATTAAAAGCGGTTAACATATATACAATAGGGTGGGCTGAAAAAAGATTTGTTTTCATGTCGCTATACCGCGGAAAAGTTGCGAACTGGTGAGAAATAAAACGAGGGGAAAAAATTAATTAAATTGATTGATATCTTCCGCTCCCGCATCGGCCTTGAAAAGAGTAAAAACTGGCGAAAATCGACTGTTTTTCATCAATTTTTAAAATTCGTCTGAATTTCTTTATTATAGCATTAGTAGTTAAGTACTTTACTTTACACAACGACACACACCCTGACTCCAGAGATAAAGTTTGCAGTTTGGATAGGTGTGCGTAGAAAATTCATTGAACAAAAAAAAAAAATTACAGTCAGTGTTTAAACATAGACGAAATACATGAAAAAGGTTGACCGACTTTAGGGACACTCGACTATAAAAGCAATGAAATATGAGCTATTTACAGGTGAAAAGAAAACCTCGTGAAGCATAAACATTTTTCAGACAGGCCCCAAAAGTTCATTGCTTTTAAAAATTTGTAGGGGGAATGATTAAGGGTTCTTGGTATTGAATCTCTAGATGGTCGGGGTCCATCAGTCTGAGATCTTGGTGAATTAAAGAAATCAGCGTATGTCTAGAATATAGAAATTAAAAAGAATTAACACACCTTTTATAGAAAGCACTTCGGCTATTAAAACATCTTAATGTCTAAATTTTTTGCATGGCATTTAACACATTCTTTTCACCAGATAATACTTGGAAGTTTGATATAAGGGAGAATTCGGGAAATATAAACAATCGTGTCTTTGTGATGAAACCATTACCTGACTCACTTCCGCAACTTTTTCGCAATACTTCTGACCAGGAAAGTTGTTTGGATTTTGAGGTTCTGGACACATAGATGTAGAAGAGCTCCCGGTAAACAAAAAAGTTTTTATAGTTTGGTGAGTGTGAATTTTCAATGAAGAAGAAAAATCGGAATATCTATATATGAATCAACCTTCCAGTTAGAGAAAATTATTAATTAAATTTATTTTAAGCAACCAAAAGCCTCTTGTTAAAAGATAAAAACGAATGGGTTCAATATTATTCGCTGACGGAATATCCAAAATGATAAAATATCCTTGCTTAATTTTCCATGTTGATATTTGCTATTTCTAAAACTTAGCATATTTTTCTAATACTGGCAACCTAATGTTTATTATTATTTCTTCTCTATCTAAGTTTGTATTTCTTTGCGGGTTTGTGAATACAGAAAATAAATTTGACTAGATTTCATAAACGTATAAGTTACTTATTTACGCATAAGCTAGCTTAGTTGGGAGGCGCACTAGCCCCTGGGCTTAAGGCCGGTTGACCGACTTTAGGGACACTCGACTTCTGATACAAATTTGACACATCCCTCAACTGCTTGTGTGTAACATGGGAAATTCACGTACTACACCAGACTGAATAAGTGATATGATTTCGTCATCGCTAATGTCTTATATCAGTGGAGATTGAGTTAAACCGCAAGCATTCGTTTGATTAACTTCCGTATACTTCGTAGATTAAAGATTGAGTTATAGCGGCTTGAAATTTCTGATATTTTTATCTTTGCAACTGACTGCCTAGCCTTTAAAATTTGTATAATGCGCAGTTCTCTGATGAGTTTTCTGTTATCCTGGGTCATGATCAACATCATATATTTAGCATGGAAAAATAAAGCATTACATTCCTTTATAGTGTCAATAGTTTTAAGTAAGTTTTCAGAAAGGTAAAGAGATGTTTAATTTGCTTTAGACATGTGCGTTGGGCTCTGTGAAATATTTACTAGTTTTAATATTTAACAACTTTGGCATGAAAGACTTCGCTCGTCAGAAATATTGAGAAAAATTTGCGGAAGTGAGTCCGGAAATGGTTTCATCACCTAGACACTATTGCTTGTATTTCCCGAATTCTCCCATATATCAGACTTCCAAGTATCATCTGGTGAGAGGAATGAGAAAAATTCCATACAAAAATTTAATAGACATAAAAATACTTTAATAGTCGAAGTGCTATTAAAGCAACTTTGCTGCTATTACTTTCTATAAAAAGTGTGTTAATTCTTTTTAATTTCTATGTTCTAGGTATACACTCTGAACTAACAAATAATATTCTAGTTTTGGTGCTTAGTTTTTTTAAATATAGAAAATACATAAATTTGTTACTTTTTTAGACGTAAATAATCTTCTACTCTGCATATATATAGACCTGTTGCATTTCACCGACGAGATGATGTCTGAAGATTGTGGTGTTGATTAGAAATAAAAATTGCATTTTTAAGTTATTTCAAATATTTTTTGTCAACTTGAAAGGAATCTGCAACAGGAAGTTATAGGGAAGTTATTTGATAAAATAAAATTTATTATTTTTAAGAAGTTCAGTGCTTGACTACTAATGCTATAATAAGGAAATTCAGAAAAATTTTAAAATTTAATGAAAAACAGTCGATTTTTCGCCATCTTTTACTACTTTCAAGGCCGATGCGGGAGCGGAAGATATCAATCAATTTATTTAATTCTTTCCTCGTTTTATTTCTCATAAATTCGCAACTTTTCCGAGGTATAACGACATGAAATTTTTTTTTGATTTTTTCGGCCCACCCTAATATACAAGTAAAATACTATGCGCCCAATATTCAAAATTATATTTTCGCTTGTACTTTAAAGGTATTTTTTTTTTAGAAATATGCAGAATTCTGATATACTGAACTCGTTTCAGCAACATTTTTGCTTTTAACAATAACAGAAAAAAGACGCACCTTTTAAAATGACCGCAACGTTTTCAGAAAATGCCATTAACCGTCCATTTCTTCTACATCACAAATTTTCCTTTCATGAAAATGATGGCCTTGAAGCCTGAGACATATTATCCGTCCATTGTTTGGGGTTATAAAAGACTACTTTTACCGTGTCGTGTATCATAACGATCATCAGGAAAACCTTCGGGTTATTGTCTCAGATTATGTACATAGTTGATAAAAACGTTAGGTACAATCAGAATTAAAGATACTCA
>BGPR01043723.1:0-12852 GCA_013235015.1 Araneus ventricosus | reverse complement strand
TACGGACCTACATTCATGACGATAAAACTGTGTACCAAATTTTATCCCTCTAGCTATTCAAGTTTTTGAGTTATAGCGTTCGCATGACTGCGGACGTACAGATTGACAGACTTCCCGTTGACAGATTTTGTCCAAAATTTGATAGAAACCTACAAATTATGTTTAAAGACCACATACAAAATTTCATCCCCGTAGCTCTAATAGTTTTCGAGTTATCGTGTTCACAGACAGACAGACAGACACACAGACAGACAGACATAATTCCAAAATTGTGTTTTTCGGACTCAGGAAGGTCTAAAACGTGGAGATTCGTCAAAATCTCGAGTTCGAATTTTTTGACGATTACAATACTTTCTCTTTGTATACTTCGTATACGAGAAAGTAAAAATGTGCTATAAACGGTCTTTAAAATTTTGAATGTGATATTTGTTTGAAGTATAAACAATCGTGCGTGTGCGTGTGCGCGCAAAGAAAGTCTTATTACTTTATTTTATTTGAAAGAGAACTAGGCCTAAACTACCACTTCCTTCTTTATGGTGCACTTTCTCTGTAAGAAAGAAGTTGCTACTATTTGCTTAAATGTTATAAAAACTATGAGGTTTATTGAAAGGTTAATACAGGGTGGCGACAGAACCTGGATATCAGGGAAAAGTCAGGGAATTTTATCGATCTGGAAAAGTCCGGAAAATTCTTAAAAATATCTAAAAATCAGGGGAAATTAATAGTTACTTAAGTTATCTATAAATTAGTATCTTATGTCTAGCATTATTTGTAATAATAAATGGAATTAAAAAAACTTATAGTCATTTAAAAAAAGCATAAGTTTTTTATTAGAACAATTAATTTCTTATGATTTGTTAAAGAATAAAGATTTGAAGTAATATTTTGGCAGTTTCTCTTGTTTAAATCTTTGCAAAAATATATATTATTAGGTACGTATAATTATACTATTTTTATATTTATGCTCCAACATGTTATTCTGGTACTCATGCAAAGAGCCCTAATTAGTTATTGAAGTTTTGAGCAAAGATCATAATAACCTTTACTGTTTATATAATTTAACTCGTGTTGCAAAGAGTAGTTTTAATGTTTCTTAGCATTCTTATGCAGTTTTAGAAGCAAAGTGTGTTGTTAAAATTTCCAGTATTTTTTACATATAAGAAATGTAATATATTGTTTTAATAGATTATTTTAGGATGTTTATTCCATTTTTTAAAAATTAAATTTCATAAAAAATATTTTTTCATATTAATTAACTGGTAAAAGAATTTTTAATAATGTATATTGTACACATACAGTGATTCTGAGTTGGGAGAAAGACAGGAAACTAATATAATTAGTAGCCGTAAGTTAGGGAAATGTTGTAAATTTAGTCAGGGAAATTTTTTGCACGGTTTCTGTAGCCACCCTGTAATAAGAACTCACTAGAAGCACCCACCCCACAAAAACACCCTTTGAAGATGAAGAACCTGTAACATTATTAGTAGTAAATTCTTGTATAATCACTTCACAATTTATCAAAATCCTTAAAAATGGATTAATCCAGTGATGGATCTTGGCAGAGACTGCCGACTTCCTACTAGGCATTTAAGCGCCCGAGACGAAGATAAACTACACTAAAACTTCGATTAACCGTCATCGTCTGGAAGAGGGCTCTGACGGATAACCGAATAGGACGGATAACAGAAATCTCATCTGTACAGTAGCGGGATTTCAGTGCTGTCTTGGGACGAAAATGAAATTAAAATAATTTAAAAATGAATAATACATTTTGTATTTAATTTTACAAAACGATGAATATGAACTTCAGTATAAGATTAGTAATGTACAGAAATGCATTGTAATGCTATAAACCTACGTTAATTTAAAATAATCTGTCTTCTCTGCCACGATGACGGATGGCACAAACTGATGGTTAAATGAGTGATGGTTAGTCGAAGTATTACTGTACATAAAACTGAAGCAACAGGATGAGGTCAACATTCGGAAAATAAGATTTCGTTTCGCAATGATTTTCTCTAGCTACTGAACCGAGTGTCAGGTTATTCGGTCTCGATGGACTAGAAGGGTTTGATTTTTCCAGCTCGTAAAAAATCAATGAATCTGAGCCAGATATTAAGACAAAAAGGTCCGGACTGAGCAAAACTATATGTCAACGCTTCTTTTAAGGCTGACAATCCCGATTCCTGTGTTGCCATCCCTTTTGCGGAAACATTGCAGGCATTTGACTGGGGATGTGTTACCTCCATTCACCAGTTGTTGCTCCATTCGATTACAATTTTTCCGACCCATATAGCATGGCCTTGATCCTTGAAGAGCAGCACTTCCGTTTTTACGAAGTTACAAAAAAATGCCCAGATATATAAGTCGTTTCAAAAGCAAATCCACTTATACCTTGAAAAAATTGTCGCTTTCGTAGGAGGTTACTTTGAATGAAAAATTCTTCATTATTTTGTTTTCTAGCTTACATTTCGTTCAGCTTTTGTCTTTACCTGACAAACTCTAAAGACTTCTTAGAAAGTGCCCAACATATTTGGTGTACTTGAAGAATAAATGAACGCACTAATATAGATGGGCTAATACTAATCCATGCACTGCTTACTGCATGTTCGAGCTAATTGAAAAAAATTATTATTTTTTTTTTCTTATAAAAGAAAGCGATTTCTATTCGTTAACATAAATCAAAAAATAGCTGAGGAACATAGCGTTTTTGGGACGAGATCTTTTATCGCTGTTTGTGTAATAAACATAGTGCGATGCTTTGCAGTTTCTTTTCGTTTCTAACAACTTTTACGCCGCAAGTTTCCACTATCGAATGGTTTTAACAATCCAGTTTCTTCATTTATATGGGACTGTGTTGTAATGTCCATACCGTTACTCATTATGATATTTATAAATGTTTAAAACACGTGAATACCATTATTTGATATTTAGGAAAAAGATAAGAAATAATTGATGGCTTTTTGTCTTTTTATTATTACTGTCCGCCTGTCATTTTATCCGAAATACTTACATTTTATGATCCTCTTAATCTTCAAATTCGCTTTCAGGAAGTCGTCTCCTGATAGGCGACATCTGTTTCGGAATTCGGCTTCACCCCTAGATCTCTTTTCAGTCTGATTCTAAGCCGAATGGTTTGGGAAATTGATTGAAGCTAGTGTCATCCTCAAAATCAGGAATTCTGTTTGACGTGCTGTTAGATCACAGCTGTAAATTCAGGTTTCAACATGCGAGGACGTTGAATTTAAGGAAGATGAATTCTTACATTTTCTTCACGTAATGAAGAAGATGAGTATCGCTTGGGAAACAGTACAACAAGCTCTTTGAAATTCAACCAGTCTTATGACATGTCTAACTGAAAAATTTTGTTTGTTATGGAATGGCCACTAGCTAGTTGCCTGCGGAAATCTGGGGAGGAATCAAAGTGATAAACTGACATTCGTTCGTTTTTCTCTCATGTACCTTTGGTTTCAAATTTGTCTTTAAATAGAATGAATGTAATGTATTTAAAAAAAAAAAACCGGTTGTTTTACCCCAGGTTTTTTTTTTTCCTCTGGTATTTTTTGATGATTGCTTAAACCACTAATCCTTATCTAGTGAGGCGAGGTTCACCAGAGAACAATGACGAAGATAGGGCGGAAGACAAAAACAAAATTTGTGAAGGGGGACACTAGTACTGAAGGGTATTTTGATATTAACGATAATCAAATATCCGAAATAGAGGTGTAATTAAAATAGATACGCAAGTCGCATACGAATGCCAAAAGTTTGATCCACTGAGTTAAACAATCTAAAAAAGTAAAGTTTTATTGTTCAAATTAAATATATAATTAAGAGATGAAATATTATAAGATAGTAAAAATAAATAAGAATGTAATTGTACATTTTTATTTATTTCTTAATTATTTATTCTTATTTATTTCTTATGTAGCTTTATGCCTTGTAATAACTGTCATCACTTGATCTTTCTCACTTCAACCAGTTTTGGGTGCAGCGGCATTTTCCCTTTAATTTTCTAGTACTGCACATTTTCTGTAAAATCACAAATATTAAACGGTTTGTTTTAGAAGACGAGGATTTTACTGCATGATTAAAGTTTTCAAAAGCTTACTGTATAAATCCTGGATAACAAGTTATTTTAGCTACTTTTAAGTTTTAAGATGTTATAGGCTCAGCGGTTCCCAACCTACGAGCTGCCCACTTTGTGAAACGTTATCGGTGAGTCGTCCCTTGTTTTTTTGGTTTTAAAGAATATATGCACTTTTTATAGTAAACTTATTTAATCGCTGACATATGTACATATAATATATAAAAGTATCTACAAATTTCTATTATCCGTGCTCATTCCACTCGCAAAAATTTAAAAGAGAAACATTTTCTTACTATCATGGATGTAAATGGATGTTAATGTTCGATCGAGAGATTCATTCCAAAACTAGTGACCGTGATTTAAGTGGAGGCTAAAGAATAGATTTTTTTTTCCTTTCCCCACATGCATTTTCTGCAATTGGTTCAACCCCAATTTTCCGAGAGAAATGGAATCGTCCACTGCTAGCTCATTCCCCGACGAACATGCTTCTTCCTGACACGTCATTCTTGTCTTCTCTCACCGCACGTGTCTCTAGTTTTGCGTCTTGTTTATCGTCAATTATAGGCGTGAAATTTTTTACCGGTAAAATGAGTGGTGTGAAACGAAAGCTTAAAACGTTTTAAATGTTAAACAAAAACTAAAAATCCTTCAGAAACTGGCAGGATGAAATATGAATCAATGATGCAGAAGATGCACTAAATGAGGGAAATACACTTTCCACTTGCTGCTCTACAATCTGTGGAAACTTTGTTGGGGATTATGAGTATGGGACAAAGAGGATTGATTACGTATATTACTGCGGTTCGTAAAATATGTACGATATACGACATTTGAACAAGTCAACAGTAGCAAAGACACATAACAGGTTTTAAAGCAGATAATGTTAAAAAGAAAATTCTAGTTTGTTGCTATACATGCAAATACCAATTTATATTTTTAAATGATGTAGATTTTTCTTTAAAAAAGTGAGTTTTCGGATTATCCGTATTTTACACCAGGATGAATAGAGATGTAGTTATTATCATTGTAATATAGAAAGCATTGTAATCGTCAAAATTGAACTTCGAGATTTTGACGAATCTCCACGTTTAGACCTCCTGAGTCTGAAAAAAAAACACAATTTTGGAATTATAACCAATCTTTGTGTCTGTGAACACGATAACCTCGGAAAACTGGGTTAGAGCTACTGGGATGAACGGTATGTGGTCTTCAATTTGTAGGTTTCTATCAAATTTGACAAACTATCAACGGACGTCTGTCTGTTCGAAGTCACGTGAACACTATACTCAAAAAACTTGAATAGCTAGATGATAAAATACAGTTTTATCGTCATGAATGTGGTGGGTCCGTATAAAATTTTAGCCAAATCCGTCAACGGGCTGGACTGTCTGTCGGTCTGTATATTACTTGTGTAACCCATGCAAACGCCTAGTAGAAATGCCTGTGCAAAGAAGGGACACCTGTGGAACTGGCAGTTTGCCAAAACCAATCTCTGGCGGCTAGATTTTGTAAGTACAAACATTTTAGGTCGTCTCATGGTTTTACTTGCGTACTGGAGCCTGACTGCAAGCTTGCACAAGTTATTCAGCGAGTGCGTTTATTCTCCTTGTTTTCTCCGCGGAACCTTACTAAGCAAATAGAGCTTGATAAAAAAAATAACATTAAGTTTTAATACATGCCGCATCTTTTTGAATATGATTCTTCACCTCACATTATTTTACTATCACTATAATCTACAATGAAGAAACTTGATAAGAAGTCATTGATGGATTACAGTTGGTCTGAACTTTTAATCAACGCAGGATAGGGGAAATGGCAAATGTTTGAAAAGTATACGAGAAAGTTTAGAGGCCACTCCCGCTGGTTTTATTTATATTAAGTTGGCGGCCCGCAAAATATTTTTTATACAACTGGTGATCCGAACAACCAAAGGCTTGGGGCCCGCTGACTATAGCTTTCCATTCCGCCCACACGACAAAAGGATTTCTAAAATGAAGTCATCTTTCAAAATCGCATTTTGTATTTCCAGTGGAACTATTTTCAGCTCAATTTTAATGGGAATTACTGAAAGAAATGCCTAGTAGAGCTATTTTCGTTTTCTTTTCATGTTTTTAAAAAAAGCACAATAAGATAATTGAAAATTTTGTGAATAGCTTACAACACGTGGCTTAGATAATTGTCAATCGAGATATTCTTCTTGTTAAAGGAACTGACACCATTTCTTGTATTTTCATCAGATAATGAATACTTAGCAGTTATTGTGGCCCAGCTTTTGTTACTTTCGTAGAGATCTGTCTCCGTTCCCCTTGAAAGTGATGCTGGCCAGTTTTGCAGCCTAGTCTGACAGACGTAAATTTTGTTGCTGTCTGGTGCCATACAAACAAAGGGATTATTTTCCATTTTGATGAGCGTGCATTTTTTGCGTGTTCCTCTACATTATTTCTGCAATTTTAGAATAATATCACGGTTTTTTTTACTTTCGTATACGAAGTATGCAAAGAGAGTAATGTAACGTACCCGAACTCGATTTTGACGAATCTCCACTTTTAGACCTCTGAACTGAAAACACAAATTTGGAATTATACCTGGGTCTGTCTACAGAACACGATAACCAAAAACTATTAGACATAGAGGATGAAATTTGATATGTGATCTCTTTGCAGATAATTGTAGGTTTCTATCAGGATTTTGGACAAAACTGCATCGGGAAGTCTGTCCGTTTTCGTGAACACGATAACTAAACCGGGAGGTCTCCCTGAACTTTCTCGTATACTTTCCCAAAAGGTGCTGTTTCTCCCCCGTGGATAAAAATTCGAACCTGTTGTAACCCAGACAATGACTATCAAGGGTTTCATGGAAACTAGTGATTGTAAAAAAATATTTAGGTAAAGAATCAAATCAAAAGAGATGCGTACCACAGCCCAAAAGTGCCCTTGCTGACCTGCACGTGCGACGCATCCTTCCTCGTGCACAGAGATTTGCTACCAGTACGCATGCGTAAGCGGAGAATTGATTAGAAAATTTACCTATGCGATTTAAACGCCTTTTTTTTTAACCGATTGGAAATCGAAATTTGGGATATATAATTAATGTTAGCAACCGTCCTACCACTTTTATTTACCTCAGCCAAAGGGATATACTCCTTACAAGTATGCGATTATACAGTCCGACAGACCAGATCAAACCGATTGATTTTGCAGTCCACTGGATACAGACCAACATTCATATGATAAACTGTAAAATTAAATGTTATCCATCTTAGCGACATTCAAGTTTTTGAGTTATAGGTTAATCCTTAACGGACAGACAGACAGACTTCCCGTGACTGGATTCAGTCCAACATTTGATAGAAACCTGCAAATTATGTGTAAAAAGATCAAGATGAAAAAATTTCATCCAGTCTAATAGTTTTCGAAAGTTAATGTTCGACAAGACAGACATAATTCCCAAATTGTGTTTTTTTTCGAATTTGGGAGTGTCTAAATGGAGATTCGTCAAAAATCTCGAGTCTGGAATTTTTTTGATCATTTCAATGCTTTATTTGTATACTTGTATAATGAAAGCAAAAACGTAGTTATATCCCAATGAGAAGAAAACGCAAGGTTGGAAGGGTTAATTGGTTTCTGCGTGGTTTTATGTCCAAACTAATGTAATGATCCATAATTTGTCTTTCATGATTTATTAATTACCAAGATATGCACCACTACTGACACATCTATACTTATAAAAGGTGTGTGTCTGCGACGAATCTACCACAGCCATGAAATTTGCACACAGGTAGTCGCAAATGGTGACCGAATGTACCTTGTGCCTGAATTTTAAAATAATCTTGTTCTTATTTAGTGTTTTGGTGTTGTTTTAAAGATTTTCGCACCAATTTCTCAACAGCATGGTTCTGGATAACTGCAAAAAATAGATGTACACCATCGGAAAGAGCACGTGATTTGGTTCTAATGAAGTTAATTTTGTTCTCAACGCATTCTTAATGAATTTTGAAAAATTTGGAAAATAGTCACTTTATGGTAATTTTTAATAAAGATTTCTTTAAATTATCGCATCTGACGTTCTAACATCTCATAATTTTCATTTTTTTTCAGCTTATCTGGAATCAGTTTTTCTTGAAAACAAGAACTATTAAAATATCTTTTTCGTTTTTTTTGAATCCCACTTTTCTGACTCATCTAAACAGTCTTTTGCTAGCGAGATTTAATAGCGAGAGTTTCTCTGGATGAGGACCTTCCTTGCGGCAGGTGACGTCATATGCTGTCATTCCCAGCATGCATTTCTGCTAACCATGATACCTTTTTGTTTTGATTTGTGTTTTCAAACTTTAAAGTCATTGTAAGCATTCTTTTTTCCTATAGTTCTGAGGCAACGCCGTGTACTGCTATACATATATAAAAGTAGAAACATCACATGCAGAGCCGGATTCACTCACCATGGGTAGGGTCAAATAGGGAATCTGAAAGTGAATCCTTTCGGGGTGGGATGACAGTTCTACTTTTCCCTTCTAGGGACACACCAGGTCACAAGGTGAAATTGAGCCTATTATTTTATCTTCAGAATTGTGAGTCTGTACTAAAAGTTTGACAAGAGATTTTTACCAGATTGACAAACTGATAGTCTGTATTTTCAAGAATGTTTAGAATAAAAAAACATGATTTTTGATATATGAAATTAGGTATGTGTGGTCTTGGGCACTAAAGTTGTAGCCACATGTTTTGGTTCCAATCGGACGAAAAGAAGGCGTACGTTTTGGGGCTGACGTGTTTCACAGCATACCTGAGAAAAGCTCGAAAGAACATCACCACACTGCTTTGTTTTGAATTTTGTATTTTGTTGTATAATTTCAAATAAATAACGAACAATATTATAAATATAAATAAATTTGATTGTCATTACAAACAGCAACTAACCAAATTTCCATGAATTTATTCGATATAAGTCATCCATATCTTGAATTATTCCTGACATTTATATGTTTTCTATTATTGAAATTGGTTGCTTCTTTAATTTGTAAATTCCAATTTCTATTACTGCTAACATACGCATCATTTCTAAAGCAAACTTAGAAGGGACAGTACCTCCGTTTCATTGTTTAAAATCTATATTAACTTAAGAAGCATAGTTAAGAGATTTTTACAGTCGTTTTAATATTCTTGATTATTCTAACACAATTTGACTATATTCTGTTGCATACTGAATAAAATATATAAATCTCTGTGTATTTCTAAAATTATTTAAAACCGGAAATTCATGCAGAATTTTGAATCGGTACTGTATGCTTCCTGAATATTGCAAGAGGTGCCATGGTAATATTGTTCTATAGATCTACTCAATATAAAAGGTTTCATTGCTTATGTTTGCTGTTAAAATGTTAATCAAATTTTCTATGTTTGAAACGTTCAACGTATTTAGAGAAAACCATTCTGATAAATTTTTTTTCTAAAATATTATTTATCCTAATCCAAATGTATGCAAAAAATGCTGATAACTGAAACTTTTCGCTGTCAGTAAAATCACTCAAGGCAAAATATCGCCAGGTAAAAGTGTTTTGCTGTGATCTTTTTTTTTCACTGAAATGTTTGTGATTATTGCACGTCGTCTGGTCGGCCACTGTTTTAGGTATTTGCTGTTCTTTTGAAGTTGTGCTGCGTGATGCATGTGTACCTAAATATGCAATTTTTTTGTTTTTCAGACATTTTTCACGGGTCGATTTTGGTGAGGAAACAATCGACGCACGCCCTCAACTGTTATTGGATCACTTGTTCGAACTCATAACCAGAAATGGTAGGTAAATAAACAGAAATAGCGCATCCCCGCGAAGAGCCCCTATATTCAGGTACTTAATATTTTAAGTAGTGTAATCGTCTTATTTGGCCTAAATAATCTTCTTATTTCTTTATTACTTATAAGAAGCGTTACTAGTAACACGTAATCCCTTTGCATAGACTTTTTTTCATAAAACGGTTCTCATATTCAACCAATGGTTGTTGATTTGGGAATGAACTTTAGTGCAAAACTACATTTTTTAACTTATTACCATCGAACGGTACGAGAATTAAGAAATCCCTGAGGTTCCATGCAAAAGGTACCTCGTTTGCGCGTCAAGGAAAAATGACGTCTGAATATGCCATATAGTACTTATGAACCAATAGAAAGTTGAATGAATGCAAAACCGTTACTTCAGTAACATTGGTATTCCTGCATAACAAGCTTTCATATATTGGAAGCCGATGTCTATATGTTGGTCTGGCAAAACGGCATCTTAACGTAATGTTTCACTCCTAAAAGTTGCGCGAGAATTAGGAAATCCCTGAGGTTGCTGTCAAATGTACCGTGTTTGAAAAGAAGGAAAACAGAAATATCGTCTGGACGAGGCCAATATAATAGAAAAGAAACAGAATGTAAAAACCGTTATCAGTAACATTATTCCTCGTGTTAAGCAATCTTCATACATTATTTTGTCTTGGAACACGCTTCCCAAAATCAGTAAAATCAGTTTATTACGCATTGATTTGAATTTTGGGAAGCTCTATTCAGATCCATGGACTTTAGTACCATTGTATTCTCGAGACTCTTGGAAAAGGTCATCCATTTCATTGAAGTCAATTTCACATGACCTTTAATAGTTTTGGGTACATCTATGATTGGAATAGTAAAAATATTTTGTGATCGCTTATTATAAGAACTCTGGCAACCTACAGCAAAAAGTCTTGATAACGAGTGGTCGCTATAGATATAATTCTAAAAAATGTAATTCATACATGTCTGCAGTTCTGTAAGGCTAATTTAAAGATTCCAACCCAAATACCAAATTATTATCATTGGCATTAAAATACCTTACCTAAAAAATATATTTCTAAAAATAAATGGCAGAAAATAATGGAATTCGGAAAAAATAAAGAAACCTGGGAATTGAATGACGCCGCATGTGATTAATGACTTGACGGCTTCAAAATAAACAGAGTACAAAAACACAGTTGGGGATTTTATCACTATTGGTCGTTATGAGAGTTGAATTGTCTTTATAATGTGGTCGTTATAACGAACGTCGACTGTAAGTTTGACCTTTATTTTGAAAACCTTTTACAGAACGGCATTGTAGAGTAAGGTCTCATTCAGCAATGGGTTTCAGAATTATGAAATATCCGAAGGATAAAGATACCTCATTTAAAAATAGTGGAATAAGAGAGAGAGAGAGAAAAACAGCCTTTGATTAAATGCTGCTACAAAGCCAGAAAACAGTGTTTATTGTTATATTAATATATTAGTATCGTTAATCCGACATGATCGGCAGTTGATGTTCTGGATAAAAAACTAAAAAAACTTGGAACACTTTTTTTATATACTGTATTTCATGGACTGAACTTAATATCTATATTCTTGACGAACTGTATTTCAAGATAAAAGGGAAGTTAGAGACCCAACAAATAATCATAGTTTATTCACTTTTGTACTAAAGGTTAAATATATGTATAAAAGCAAAGCACAATAGATTTTATAAAAATTTGCATAATGCTGTTTCTACTGATCGATGCTTTTCTATTTTGCCAATACTACATCTCTGAACGACACCGCATCCTTGCCCAGAATTTTATCTCTTGCTATTGTCTAATGTGTTTCACATAATTAATCCATCCTTATGAGAGAGCCATTTAATCGTCTTGATCTTACTTTGCTACCTATCAGGTCTTCATAGTTATGAAGCTGCCTATTCCTTTTGTCGCCAAAATAAAAGTATCTGTGTGTAAAAAACACCGATTAAACTCTGATTAATTAAAACAGAAACATTTGCTGTGAACGAAAGTTTAACACCGACTTTAATCTATCGCAATAGTTTAATTGTCTTGGATTCCCCAACAACACAAACTGTTCGAATCTCCTGTCCATGTTTCTACCTGGGACAGTTTTCCTTTGTAATAGTAACATATACTTAATTAATGTGTCTAATTCACATAATTAATTTAATTATGTCAATTTATCTCTTTATATTATGTAATTTGATGTTGCTTCTGGCTAGTAATTAATCTTATCCTTATGAGAGCTATTTTAACGTCACTGATCTTACTTGGTTGTTCTTCAGGTTCATCGAAACAACAACTTCTATTCTCTTTTTGTCGCCAAAATAAAAGATCCGGTATGTAAAACACATGTGACACTGGATTAATTACAAAACAGAAAACATTTACAAAAATTAACGAAAGTTTAACACCGACTTCAGCTCATCATATCTTTAGATCCTCATCAACACAAACTGTACGAGTCCCTCCTGGTCCATGCGTATCCCTAACCTTGACGCCTTGTAATTAGCGACACATACATCCACTAACAACCGGCCCACTTAACAACTATAGAGAAGTAGATAATTAATTCATAACCAATGGCGGTTTATACGGAATGTCTGTTAGACTGAAGTATCAGTTACTTTGGTGAAAATTGCTGCTATAAAATGTTTCTTAATTTAAAAATACAATTGTAGGTTTTTTGAATTCGGTAAAAGTATCCTGGATTTCAAATTATAGTGATTAAAAGTGCTTTTCTAAACCTGCTAGAGTAGGCGTTGCAGTGTTGCCATGGAAGAACTTTAGAGCTCAACAACATTTCTCATTTTTTTTTTTAAGCTTCTTTTCGATCCAACTTAAATTCTGTCTCCCGTTGCAGATCCCTTTATTTTTTCCTTATAGATCAATGTATAGTGCCCCGTTACCGTGTTTTATGTTTTCACAAAGTTAAATACGTAACTCTGAACGAAGTAAATA